>VDFB02001306.1:0-19357 GCA_007258455.2 Sequoia sempervirens
CGTTTCAAACAACCATCTCCGAACAGCTTCCCGGCTTTGTAGCTCCGGATGCTCCTAAATCGATCTCAATGAGCTCAAATTTGAAATCTGATCTCGACCCACGTGCTTAATTTCAGTCCTCTTCATTATGAACCTTTTAAATTATTGATGTTAGGTCGAGAGAGGTCTCCAAGATCATTCTGCCCCATTGGCCTTTCCAAACAACGTTCTTGCCAGCGCCCGGATTGTCCCAAAGCCCTCAATCAAAAGACTGATATCATAAGGATGTAAAAGTATCATTTCATGAAGGATAGATTATTTAAAGTTGATTTTATGGGATCTTGACTAACATGAACACTTTTGTGATCCATTGCACTAACTACGCCTTTGCTTGCAGAATATATGGAATCGGGTGCAAGACCTTCAGGGGCAGCCGTCGAAAAGGACAAAGGAAAGAAGTCGTACAAGAATCCTCGAGGAAAAGAGGATAAGGACCAAATGAAATACCAGTTCCAGGGTGAGCCTCTGCACTCAAAGATTACCACGGACTGGAAGGAAATCACCGACACCAATATTGGTCATGTCAATATTGACGAGTTTACACAAAGGGTCAGGGTCAATCCAACGACCAAGAATGCAAGACTGATAAGACAAAGTGGAATCGCAAAAGCTGCAGGCTTCCCTCCATCCCTCGTGGCCCTTGAATTGGTCATGGCTTGTCGACAGGCGTATCAATTCGACACAAGGACAATTGTTGACAGGGATGGTAACATTCTCACTGACATGTCGGCCAAAGGAATCACAAAAACCTTCCATATTCTCATGTTTCAAGAAATGGAAACGCCTACCATTGAGGAGTGCCAAGCAGCATGGGATGACAACCCGGCAAGATGCAAAAGGTTAATCAATCAACATTGGCTTAAAGAAAAGCGGGGCAGCGCTGCGAAGGTTCCTCCCGAACTCTTTCACAATGATTTCCACGAAGATTACCATGACCTGGTCACAATGCTAAGTAGGGTTATGGGTCTTTCTATGACAGTCTTCTTTCAAGAGTGGATGGTGTACTTTATTGAGCAGATTCTTCGTGGGAATGAAGACGTTAGCACAAAGATTTCATTTTATTGGGGAGGTATAATAAGCGACTGCTTCCATGAGTAGTTCGTGAATGTGAAGAAAAGCTCCAAATTCTATATGACTTCATACCTCGTATACTCCTTGGCGGATCAGAGGCAATACAATGGGTTGTTTGTGGCACCCGATCGAGCGAGTCGAGCTTCGATATAGCAGATACCCAATCGATACGAAACTTCAAGAGGGAGTACTACAAAGTAAAATGGCGCCTTCATCGACCATATTGTCGGAGAATAATTGTTGGGAATTTGAAAAGGAGGTTTCCCACAGTGCTCGGGCATTTTTGAAGCAATATGCCTTCCTCTTCATTCAATACCCGAAGTTTACATACATTTGTGCCCAAGGCTTCACTGAAAGGCCAAACAAGTTGTCTCAATACCCCAATGACTGAATCATCCTACTAGAGCTCTCTCGACAACTCCAACACATACAGGCGATCTTCAGTGGCAAACACATAGTAGGGATCTCTTACCCCATGACTCTTGGCCAGGGCATGTATAAAATATAGACTTCCCAGTGCATTGGTAACTCTGAGAAGGAACTAAAATATTACCATTTTCATCTACATAGTGCTCACACGTGAATGGACCCATATGGGCATGTAAGGAAAGCATTAGGACCGGGGTTCGCTCATCTGCACCATATTGAAGACTTTTGGGGGCATTGTCGGGATGATAAAGAAGTATGTACAAGGCACTATATGCGGATGACTATGCATTTTATAAGGAAGGTATAACCATTTCCCATACCAGACCAAGTCGAAGAAGACAAGGGCACCATAATGGACCCCAGGTACCCCACAGTCGCCAATTTTCCAATACCAACAATAGACTGGGATGAGCAAGAGGTCGATGACCTCGATATTATAACCAAGCCATTCTTGGCCCATACCAAGGAGTGGGTTGATGGATGGGTGGCCCGATTAAAACAGCAAGGGGTGGTCCTGATGCACGAAGGACTCAAGAGTGAACCAAGTGCCACAAAAGATGATGTTGCCACCACTTCAATGGGTGGGACATCCAAGTCTCCTCCAGTTACCAGATCCAAGAAGAGGAAAGAGATAGAAATGGAGCAGTCTCCTGACCCCAAGGTTTATACAAGGAAGGATCTGGGGGGCTCACCTTCTAAGAGGCTTAAGCAAACAGAAGGCACCATGGAGCAACCTTTAATCCGAGAAGAAGAAGCAATAAATACTAATCAAATCAAACCTATTTTGGCTCTCCCTGCTTTGACTACCCCATCATCTACCTCTCTAGCTATGGTCGCCACATCCCCGCCGGCAGTGGACATCTCTATCCATCTTGCCCCTTCGCCCCCGACCAAACCTGTGATTGTAATTGACTCCTCCTCTACCATGACTACTCCTCCTTCCTCCGCTGCCATGTCGCCCACCATGTCACTCCCGTTGCCTATAGTGGCTACACCAATACCCGCTCCCACCATGCCTGAGGCCCTCTCAAGACATATGCATAATCTCCCCACTGAGCTCTCCCAGATCCTTATGGATCCCACTCTTCAAGTGGCCCTTGCACAAGTCCTCGCCACTACTCAGCCTTCACAACTGCCGACAGGGCCACCAGCTATGGAAGCCACCATGTTAATCTTCGAGGAGTGGGAGAGGCGAGAACAAGAGGCCTTAAAGCCCTTTGAAGAGGACGCCGATGAATACCATGAGCACCCGGAGTATGAACATCGCACTATTGACAGGGTGGCCTACAAAGAAGATGAAACTGGCTCCTCTGAGAGTGAAGATGAGGAAGATGATGCTAGTGGTAGGGTCATTGTGTAGACCTTCGACAATGACCTAGAGGAAGAAATGGCCTGGAAATTGAAGGATACTAAGGAAAAGGCAGAAAGGCTGCCCCTTGAAGAAGAAGGGCAACAACAAGAAGATAAACTTGAGGGGGAGGCTCAAGCTATCAAGGGCCTCAAAATTGAGCAATTCAAGGAACATGTGGACAAGGTTGAGAAAATTGAGGGAAAGAAGGGGAGGAGATGGAAGAGAAAGAAAGTCCCTTGCATCAATTATCTGCCAAGCCTCCTATTAAACACCTTGTGTTCATCCAGGATTCCGATGAGGAAGAAGGAGATGCTACCAAGGAGGAAGAAAGGGCCTCGAAAAATAAGAGAATGGAAACCTTGATCGAGAAGGAAGAGGGTGATCGTGAGTCACCTAAGGGCAAGTCTGTTGTGCCTAAATGGTTAGAGAAACAACTTGAAAGAAAAACTCCTGTACTAAAGGACCCAAGGGTGAGACTAGAGGCTATCTTAGCCCAAGCTCAGATCACAACGAAGAAGGAGAGGAAGCCTAAGGTACAATCCAGGGTAATGATGGATGCTTTTGGGTCTCGAGCAGTACAAATAGCAATACCTGTGGTGGGCTAGGCTAGAGTGAGTTACAATGTCTCCACCATCAACTTAGGAACTGCTACGAGGGAACAAAAGGTAGGGCATCTTGAGGAGTTAGTGGCCACGGTGGTGCACTTGATAAAGCAGGACAAGATCTCAAAAAATGAGCTTAAAGCACAGGTAGCTGCTTTGACGGATTACATTCAACAATGGTCTTCAGTGGATGACCTACCTACCACATCCATGGATCCACCCCAACTACTGTCCAAGGAACAGATTAATAAGATGGAAAGGAGAAAGAACTTGGAAAAGACTACGGAGGACTAGTTCTGACAAGTCTTGTACGTCGGGAACATGGGAATTAGCAGAGCTATTCGGATATCCAACAAGTTCTTGGACCTGCAGCAATCTTTGGAAGGCATGAGGAAGCTCTACACCGACTTCCTTGCAACCTACAACTCCACCTTTCCAAAGATAGAGGCTATCCTTCAATTTCTGAAAGCCGCATGGGAAAAGGAGCTTGCGTTCAACAAGGACGATCACTGGTTGATGGATGTCTGGTGGCGAGACTTTGACAATAGGAAGGAAAGGTTGGAGCAAATAATGAGTAAAGTAGATCCGGATATCGAATGGATTAAAGAAATCATAATAGAATGTGCTCGATACCTCGAACTAGTGACAGAGTACAACATGCCCTCAGTGCAGATGGATCCGGAAAAGGTAAAACCTTACTTCCAAAAGAAGATGGAGGATGGGATGTCTAGCGAAATAACAGTGGAGTTCATGAGTTTTTCTGCCCGAGTCGTCGATCAATCAGAACTATCCAGGGATCAGGGCATAAAGTACGATGAGGACTGGAAGAAGCTAGAAGATAATGCAAAAGAATGGAGCTACCAAACATTGCAATACAAGATTATTGAGGTGGAAAAAACTCTAGATAGTCATCTTGAATTTCATGGAATATACAGCATCAAAGAAGCAGGAGGACAGCCCTGTTGATGATAAAGAGCTCCCCAAAGAGTAGCTACAGTAAAACAATAATCAGCTAAAGATAAAAGCTACAGTCACGTCACTAGAGGACAAAATAGGGAAGGGACAAAATGTAATTTTAAATTGTAATATATTGAGGGTTGGTGAAACCCTATTTTGTAATTAATCTTGGCCACACAATAAGAATTAATCTTGGCCATTCATTTGACTTTTGGAGCACTATAAATAGGGGTCTCCTCTCATTTGCAAAAGCGAGTTAGTTGTTGTAAATACATGCTGCAGAAATTTATAATGAAAATACATTGACTTGGTGCATTTTCTGAGTTTCTTACATGTTACTTGATTCAACCTCCATTGTTAGATGCTTTAATTAGATTTCTACTACTGTTCTAGTTAACTGTTTTCTTGCTTTGGTAGATTTTAGGATGTTGTTTTTTGGTTGTGAAAATTCCTACAGTGTAGATGCCTTCTTAGTCCATGCTTTTTATTGTTTACTGATGGTAGATAGTTGTGTAAAGTTAGTTTGGGCTTAAATTCAAAGCTTCTCCACACTTTCATCTTTGTTCATGCATGCATATGGTGAATGAAAGACGAAATATTTGTAGACCCTAGAAGATAGCACAAATTCCATGAGACTGTGAGATTTCTGGTTAAGTGGAATATTGTTTCCAAGAAGCTATCCATTGTAGGAACCCCATTATCACTGTTCACAGTTAGTTGCAGATCCAAGAGACTTCTCTCTTCCCTACCCTTTTTCCTTTTTTTATAACCAAGGAAAGGTTCATTGCACATTGTAAAGCTAAATCCAATGATAAAAATGGAGTTCAAGACTACTGTTTGAACCTACAGTAAATGCACAACAACTTCTCCATCTTAGGAACTTCATTTCAAGACCCAACTTCCCATGCTTTGTAACTCATCCGTAAGTCCACCTTGTGATTCCAACAAATCACATAAATCAACTAAGATATTCCAAGCACTATCAAGACCTGACATTAGAGACCTTGGGATGTGTTCTAATCCGATTGTGGAAGATTGTCTTTCAAGAGAGTAGTGCACCCTCACACTACCTATGTTGAAGTGCATAAAACACATCAACAAGGATTACCAATAATTAGGTTTAGGTTTAATGTTAGGTTAGGGTACAAGGGTTCAACTAGGGTTAGATTTTAATTAGGGTTAGGGTTAGGGTTTAATTATAATATAGTTAGAATTAAGGTTTCCACTAGAATTAAGGTTAGTGTTAGAAATATAATTATGAGTAGAGTTAGGATTATGGTTAGGGTTACAATTATATTTAGGGTTAGGGTCAAATTAGGTTTAGGATTATAAAATAAAGCTTTGGCTTAACATTAGGGTCAACATTCAATTAGGGTTTTGATTATGATTTGGGTTCAATTAGGGTTGAAATTCAATAGATTAGGGTTAGGGTTAGGGATCAAGTTCAATTAGGGTTGACTTTCAATAGGGTTAGAGTTAAGGTTAGGGTTAGGCTTCTAAGATAAATCCTATGGTTGCGATTGCAGTAAGGGTTAGGGTTAGGGCTAGGGATTAATTAGTATTAGGTTAGGGTGTAATCAGGGTTAATACTCAATTAGGGTTAGGGTTAGGGTTATAAGATAAAGTTTGGGGTTAGGGTTAGGGTTAGGGTTAAAATTCAACTAAGATTACAATTAGGATTATAATTAAGATAAGGGTTAATATTTAATTAGGATTTAATTAAGGTTACAATTAGGGTTTAAATTCAATTAAGGTTACGATTCAATTAGGGTTAGGATTATTATTTGATTATAGTAAGGGTTAAAGTTAGGTTAGAGTTGGGGTTCAATTAAGGTTAGGGTTAGGGTTCTATTTGGCTTGGGGTTGGAATTAAACCCTAAACCTAACCCTAATTCTAAAACTAATACTAATTCTAATTGTAACCATACCCCTAACCCTAACCCTAACACTCACAATAATTCTAATTCAAACCCTAGCTCTAATTCTATCTATAAACTTGACACTAACCCTAATTCTAAAACTAACACTAATTCTAAATATAACCCTAACACCATCTTTAAGTCACCCTAATTCTATAACTAACACTTATTCTAATTGCAACCCTAACCTAACCCTAATTCTTTAAAGCTTGGGGTAAAGGTTAGGGTCATGATTAGGGTTGGGATTAGGGTTAGGACTCAATGAGGGTTAGCATTAGGCTTAAATTGGGATTAGGATTAACTAGGGTTAGGTTTATTGTTAGGGTAAGGTACAAGGGTTCAAATAGGGTTAGATTTTAATTAAGGTTAGGGTAAGTTTCAATTACTAATAAAGTTAGAATTAAGGTTCCCACTAGAATTAGGGTTAGTGTTAGATTTAGAATTATGAGTAAAGTTAGAATTATGGTTAGGGTTATAACTATAATTAGGGCTATAGTTAGGGTTAGGGTAAAATTAGGGTTGAAATTCAATAGGTTAGGGTTAGGTTTAGGAATCAAGTTCAATTAAGGTTAAAATTTAATAGGTTTAGAGTTAAGGTCAGGGTTAGGGTTCTAAGATAAATCCTGGGGTTGGTGTTGGAGTAAGGGTTAGGGTTAGGGTGTAATTAGGCTTAGGGTTAAGGTTCAATTGATGTTTAATTATGGTTAGAGTTGTAGGGTAAAGTTTGGGGTTAGGGTTAATGTTAGGGTTAGAATTCAACTAAGATTAGGGTTAGGGTTACAATTAAGATAAAGGCCAAGATTTTATTAAAAATTAATTAGGGTTACAATTAGGGTTTAAATTAAATTACAATTAGGGTTCAACTAGGTTTAGGATTACGATGTGATTATATTAAGGGTTAAAGTTAGGTTAGAGTTGGGATTTAATTAGGGTTAGGGTTAGGGTTTTATTATGGTTGAGGTTGGAACTAACCCTAACCCTAATTCTAATTGTAACCTTACCCTTAACCCTAATCGTAACACTCACAACAATTCTAATTCAATCCCTAACTCTAATTCTATCTCTAAATCTAATACTAACCCTAATTATAAAACTAACACTAATACTAATTCTAATTCTAATTCTAATCCTAATCCTAACACTATTATTAACCCACCCTAATTCTATAACTAACACTAATTCTAATTACAACCCTAACCCTGATTCTAAGTCTAACTCTAACCCTAAACCTAACCCTAACCCTAACCCTAACCCTAACCCTAATCTTACTACTAACTCTAACCCAACCCTAATCCTAATTTTATCTCTAACCCTAACCCTAACCCTAATCTTACTACTAACACTATCCCAACCCTAATCCTAATTTTATCTCTAACCCTAACCCTATTCCTATCCCTAATTGTAACCCTAACCCTATTCATAATTTCAACCCTAATCCTAATCCTAACCCTAACCCTAACCCTAACCCTATCCCTAATTTTAACCCCAACCTAATCTCTACCCTAAAAATAACCCTAATCCTTATCCTCATCCTATTTCTAAGCCTAACCCATTTTATACATGCTAACAAAACCCTAACCCTACCGCTCATCTTAAACATAATCCTAAACCTAACCCTAACCCTATCACTCATCCCAAACATATTTTTAAACTTAACCCTTTTTATATATGCTAACCGCAACCCTAACCCTAAACATAATCCTAAACCTAAACCTAATCCTAACCCTAATACTAACTCCAACCCCGATACCACTTATATCTATAAACTTAACCCTAACCCTATTCCCAATAATAAAATTATTCCCAACCAGGTAATAAAAGTTTGAACCTAACCATGTTTGACCCCTAACTATAACTTATATTAAATATACTAAAATATTATTATTTATCTAATAATATAATAAAATAATATAGTATAATTAATTTATATAATATAATATTATTATTATATTATATTATATTATATTATAATATTATTATATTATATTGTATAATAATATTATTATTATTATATTATTATATTATATTATTATTTATCTAATAATATAATAAATAATATATTAATTTGTGTTATGTGTTGATGCGACTGCTGCTAGCATATATATCTTAAATTTAAGATATATAAATTACGCGGAGATATATTGAAACATTTAATTTTTCAATTTAATACATCTATATTAAAGTTGAATGATGAAAAATTAAACGCCTCAATATATCTCAGCGTAATTTATATATCTTCAATTTAAGATATATATGTTAATTATATTTTTTTATAATTATTATTTTTAAATCATTTTTGTTAATTACATCGAAGGCGTGTCCTATTTGAGAATTGCAAAGCTAATTATGAAATCAACAGTCAAAAATTCATTAGAAGCAATGCAATACGGTTGATTTAATCTCGTCCATTCAATATATTTAAGTGTTTTTTTTTTTAATAAATGTTATTTTTAGTTAAATGTTATTTAATTCATCGCCGTCTTTACAGGCTCCCACTTGCAAATGTTTACCACATGTGTTTTGTCCAGTAGTCGAGAAGCTCTCCTACCGAAGAATGTGTGATTTATTTTGTGAGCAAAACATGGCACACAGTGGAGTAACCCTAAAATACGGCCCTTTAACAGCTTCTTTGTTGCATACTTATTTCTCCTTAAAACTGCTTTTTGTTTTTTGTATTTTCATTGACTTGTCCACTATGGCGCGTTTTCTCCAGCAGTGGGGAACCTCTCCTTCTAAAGAATGTGGCAGTTATTACATCCAACAAAACATGGCAGATAATGGAGTTACCCTGAAATATGGCCCTTTAACAGCTTAGTTGGATATTAATTTCTCCTTAGGATGCTTTTTGTTTTCATATTTTCATCGACTTGTTCATAGTTGCAATGTAATATTATTCCAGCAAGCTTTGCTCATTTTCATCCTCAACATCCTTGACACACCATTTCTACATAATTTTGAGGTAAGTTAGTTGCCCTAGTTTGATTACGGCTTTTTGGCAACCTGTGCATGCGCACCTCATTTTTCATTAAGGTATAATTGAATCTATAAGAATTGTTTTCTTATTGTATGTAGGTTACAATCTGTATATTTTCTTTGTCAGCATCATTGACATTAAGACACAATTTGTGCAGAATCTTGAGGTAATTCAGTTGCCCTGGTTTTGATATTTTATATTCTTGTTGATTACCTTTGAGTCACCATGATTCCTTTCTACAGTTTTAGAACACTACTTCATAGCTTTAGGATACTATTGTTTGAATGAGGTTTATTAGAAACTATCGTATGCACAATAGATGGTTTCTCTAGTGGCCCTTCAATTTTGTCTTTTACCTCTTTTGGATTGTCATGCTCAATAATTAACCACCCCCATTTCATGGCTATAGTCCTCTTGCCTAATGTTTTTTGAGTGTCTTTTGGTCATATGCTTTTCTGGCAATTCACCTTTATTTCTAAATGTTTTCTTGAATTTCATAAGCCCCATTGGGAATCGTAAGCAATTTATTCCCCACAACCATTCATAACGGGAACCCTCTGTTGGGATGTAAAGTTGAGACGTTTTAACTTTAGGCTTTTCATTTTCTCTTCCTCCAGATGCAAACATGAAGCAAAATAGTTTCTTGTACATTTCATATCTCTTTGGAAAATTATATAAAATTGGTGTTGAATGCTCAGTGGATTTAGGGATATGAAAAGGATGAATATCTTATTTGTTGCAAGAGACAACGAAATTGTATTTTTTGTTTAATGTGTTATTTCTTTGTTTTTTGTTTTTTTGTTTAACACACTCAGCTTTTTGTTCCTATTTCTATTAATAGTAGACAATAATGAATAATGCACCTATCAAGAAGCACTTTCAGTCCAAAATTGTCATCATGGTCCCCATTTATTGGAAATGGGAAGTTACAAGTCTTTCAAGAGTTGGCTTGACAGTTGTTGAATGCATTAACTTAAAGTTCACAAAATCTTAAAAAAATCTATTTTGTGCAAATTCTGGTATGGTATCAAGGCAACACAATTTTTGCATTACATATTAAGTCCTCATGTCAATAGATTTTATAGTAATAGTTCTATAATCCCAGAATGTGATTTTAGAGTTGAAAATAGAGAGCTAAAGATCTCCTCTTAGAAATGATTGTTAACTTCTTACAAACCCAGCTTTTCCAATCAACCTTTAAGTAGCTAGGAAAATGACAAATTGCAGGTATAATTTTACTAACTGAGCATTGCTACAATCTTGGGATAGCCAATCTATGTCCAATAAGCTTGCCAAATTCTCCTCAATCATTCCCAAGTGGTAGTTCTGTTATTTTTAATACTACCATGTTCAATTGCAGGTTGGAGGTGGAGCAAACACATTCAAATTACTAGGGGTATTGAGAAGACTGTCAAAGCTTTAGTTACTGTAAAAAATCTATTTGAAGGAGGTAACTATTTAGTCCACTTTAAGTTGATTTTGGTGTTTAATATTAGATTTCTTTTCAATCATACAAACCTCAAAAGCTTATTTTTTATACTACCGCACATTTACTTGCAGGTTGGAGGCAGAGCAAAACCATTCAAATTACCAGGGGTATTGACAAGACCGTCAAAGCTTTTGTTACTATCTAAAATCTATTTCAAGGAGGTAAATTCTATCTCTGTAGATAACTGTGTTGACTGTTTTGTTCTATTTGAGTCTTTTCAGGAAGTAAATTTTCCTCTTTTTCAAATGTTAAACTGGAAAAATTGAAAGCTTTTTGTCTTCTTCAAATGTCAAAATGGAAAACTTGAAAGCTTCTACCTTTTCTATATTTAATTTTCCAATTTGCAATTAAATTCTATTTGTAATCTCGTTTTATATTTTGGTGTTGGTCTCCTTTGTTGTCCAAATATTGTGAATTATTTTCTGAAATATTAGATTTCAATCCTAAAAATTAAAACTCAATTTCCAGATTTAATTTCAATCATAGAAATCTCATAAGCTTATTTTTTTAAAAAAATTACACCTTATTTTGTAGCTAATAATATAATTTTTTTTAAAAAAAAAATTGAATAATAATTTTGTGTCCTCTTTTTTTAGATAATGGAAAATATTGATGCTGAACAAAACGAAACAGGAAATTCCATAATAAGCCCAATCATAATAACAGATGATTTTGTGGGTTCAAATGTGTACATTGAAACACCAATTAACAAATTAATTAAATCAATCTCTGAGCATTCACAAAAGATTATCCAAGAGATTGAAGAAGCAACCTACCATACTGTTGTTGTGGAAGAAGAAGTCCAACAAATGGAGATTGTTGCAAAAGATTTTCATAAAACATGTTCAAAAGTAGCCGGGTTTTGTTCATTTTTAAAAGAAATGTACTATGACGAACACTACAAGCATGGCTCATCCCACATAATCATTGAGCAATTTTTACTTTTTCTAAATGATATCCAATGAATTTGAAGTACGCTCATGTATAACATTTTCTTCTATGTTAATAACTCATATGTACATACTTTGTAAAATAACAATGTATATTCTTCATCAATTATCTGTAAAGATATCTTCTTTGTAAATTAACTCTCATATATATTACATGTACATACTTTTGTAAGTATCCACTTGTAAGCATCCATTTAGTTATATAGGAAACACTGATATATATTGTGTTAGAGGAATCCATTTTGCAATTTTATTGTTGTATAATGTGATGATGTTGACAAAGAAATTCTTTTGTTCAATCCAATCAACCTCTAACCATTAAAACCAAGAAAGTTTGTTAGTGAAGAATGTGAAATAACAAAGAAAAGAACTAAAGCTAAATAGCAACCTGGCAGGTGAATCAAGCATAATCATAAAAGCAACAATACATAAACTAAAAATTTGTTGTGCCACCCAAACAAAAAGAAGAGGGTAAAAAATGATAACACAACATTTCAAATTACCTGTTCAGGATAACATCCTTCTTCAAAATAAAACTCTAGACACCCTCCTTTAGAGGGATCAAATCCATGTTTCATCTTGGACAGAGCACTTGAAACTATAATCAATGCATCAATGCCTTGGAAAGCTATTGTGAGACTCTCTGGTTGTCTGATATCACCTAGAAACACATCATCTGTACCACCAACCTGTTGTTTGGTTAACAAAGCCTCTATATGTAAACTAGCTTGGTCTTTCCTTTAATTTTTTTTATGGTAACTAGCCTTTAATAAACCAAAAAACAACAGTTAGTGAATTGTGAATCAATAATTGCAAACTGATTGACTCATTTTTTTAATGCTCTAATAATTCCACATACAAAGCCTCGACATCAATACATAAATCATTTCTAAGTCTCACCTATGTTCATATTTTCCTTGCCCTAGTCTTTTGTTGAGTGATTTTATGCCCTCCTTGGCATTTTCTAGACCAATAATGAAGTCTCCAAAAGGATCAAGTGCTCTAACTCCCCTGCCTTTGGCTAAGGAGCCAAAAGATGTACCTAACATAAGATACACTAGATTGAGAATTGGAACTTCTTGTAAGCAAAAACAGATCAAATTAGCACACAAGAAAGCTAGCTTAAGCAACATTCCAAACACATAAACCTTGAATTCCATAGCATTAGATGGCAATTATAAAAAAATACATCCTTTATTAGAAGCTTGTATAGACATACTTTAAGCTAAGAGGCCAATCACTTAATTGGATCATTTTACTCATAATGTCATGAATAGTAGTTTAAATTATTAGAACCTCCTTTCCAATTTCTACAACAAAGATAAACAAGCCAAAATTATAAGATGAAATTTATTTCATGGATATGAAAGGTTCTAATCATGTTTGCATAAGGTCACTATTAGAGAGTTCATCCATGAAGCATTGCCATCCAAAGCTACAACTTTATCAAGAGCCTTTGCAAATCCCCTGTTGAGCACTCAAAATGTAGATTTGTAGACCACATATTGTGTATAATTCTGAATATGCACAACATACCATCAAGAAATATATATAAATATTAAAATTGAACATATGATTGTTGGAAGATGAAATACTCTGAGAGGGGGGGTGAATCAAAGTATTATATAATTTTTCACTTGACTTACAACTTGAACTAAGACCTTGAAACAATTTTATGTAACCTTCTAATTGCAGAATGAACGTGGACAGGTCAACGAACTTTAACAACAGAATGACTGATCATAAAGACTTTACTTAACCATGTCAAAGCATAATCGTAATTGTTCATATAATACTGCTTGAACAATTCTTTTTCAGTGCTTTATTTTTGCACAACTTTATGCATAAGTTTGAACACTTTTATGATAGATTTAGACATTTATTCAAGTATCAGAGCATTTGCATTGACATGTGACTGAAATGAGAAACATAAACATTTAAGCACATGGACTGAAAACATAATGCACAAATTTCATCGCATAACACAATATTTTCCTGAGTGGAAAAACCCTCATGGAGTATAAAAAATGACTCATAAATTGATCTTTTTATTCATTCAAAAGAGCACCAACTATGTTACAATGGTGGAGCACCAACTCAACACCAAAAATTATGAAGCACCAACTTCAATAGGAGCACCAACTCCTTTACAAAATTGTTCAAATAGCAATGTAAACTATTAGGACTTTATAACTGCATACTTGTGCAATCACAAAATCTCAATAGAGTACAACAGAATAATTTTCAATGTAGCCCATTATAATTTGTACTATGTATAATAGTAAACAATGTATAAACAACTGAAATTCTGAGTATTATCTCTGTATGAAATCAGAGATATGATACAATATAAACCCTCTTTTTCTTTTTCTTACAACACAATTGTAACTCTGCAAATTCCCTTTTAAATCTCCAACCAAGCAATGGCAGAAAGCCATGCTTAAATAAATAATAAAATCTCTAAAAAAGCTTCCAAACCCCTAAGTTAAAATCAGGTTGTATCAAACTGAAAAATGGTTTAAAATAACTATCTTTTATTCCCTTCATTATTTTCTAAATAGATTCAAAGAATAAGCAACTGTATTAGTTTCCTTTTTTGAAATCTTTTCAAAAATATAGAAGATTCAAACAATCAGAATGGAAACTAAACAATATTTACCAATCTTTCCTTGAAATCTCTTTCATTTTTTTTAAAGAATAAGGATATGAAGCAAATTTTACCTCATTAAGGCAGCCAATAACAGAAAAAAAAATCCCACAAAAACTGCCACATTTACCTTCATTTCCACCTGCAAGTCAACCAAAACTCTTCCTATATTGACTTTCATTCCAGCTGGCTCAAGCAAATTACTCACCAACACCTCAAAACTGACTCTGCAACTTTAGAGTGGTGACAAGGGTTTGTTTATTCAGAAACAAAATGATAACAACAAAATTTCTTCGCCCTAATCTTCTTTTCCTTCGAATACTTTATCCAAATTTACAATCATTTCAAATCCGACAAAAAAATGATAAACATCATTTGAAATCCATACCATCGACATAATAATGGCCCACTCAATTGTCACTCATCCTTCCCACATGTATTATACTATCCACATAAATATGTCACTGTCCACGTGACTCATTGAATTGAGTCATCAATTGCAAAGAAACCCGACACAATAATAACTAGCAAATACCAAAAGTTCCAAATAACATGGGTTATCATGTAAACCATCGACTGTCCAAGATAACAAATTGCAATAACCTGTCGACTGCCCAAGTGTTATGAAATAGACTGATGCAAATAAATAATGCCAAAGTGAAATATGACATATGAATAACTTGAGCAACAAAAAAATGAAACCCAATATAATGTTGAACTCATGTGCAATGTGAGTAACATGATTACCATCAAATGTAAGCCAAAGCCATACATGGCAATATGAAATAGAGATAAAATGGAAGTATGATAATTATATGCAAAATGATAACCTGGAGATCACCTTAGTGTGTCAAAAGTATGTATCTCAATATCACTATCCCTTTCAAACTTTTATTCTGAACAGAACATATTTTCACCTAATGTAACAATTGTGATCAACATCTGCAAATGAAAGAAAACCCCTGTCTATAAACTGCACATGAATCTAAAGGATTAGTCCAACCAAGCAAACTGAACCAAGAACCGAAAGTGAACCAAAGCCAAAACACTGTCCAAGATACTGAAGCCAAGCATGTGAAAATGAACTGAATATGCCAACTAAAATGCCAATAACCAAGACATGCCAAAATTATCAAAGTGGATATGCCATGTAACCAATACCAAACATCAATGTAATCAATTAGTTTTGACATCAAGGAAAAAATGCCACAGAAGAAGTCAACAATGATGTCCTCAACCATCAACATGTTTGTATAGAGTAAGCTCAAGGATGTTCTCTTGTTTATCCCTATAATTAGTTAAATATCTTGTTATCTAATCTCAAATCTCTTTATGAGGAAGGTAAAAGTATAAAAGTATAACTCTAGACATTGAGATCTTAATCAAAGAACACTAACCCTTATGGGAGACCCATTCCCTCATATAACAACATTGTAACTGTCAAAATGACTACATGACTAAAAAACTAAGAAAATAATACATTCTAATTAGCAATTTTCTTATTAAAATTGAGTAACTATTTGTTTTCAGAGACTCTTTTAGCACTGCCAAAAGACCCAACTTCACAATCTTCCAAGACTCTTGGAAAAATTCAATAGGAAAACCTTTGAGGCCCAATGTTTTCCCTTTTTACATATGAAAGATAACTTATTCATGTTCCTCCAAGAAGATAGAGATCGTGAGTGTCTCATTCATATGTGAGGTAACTAAGGAAGAGTACAGTCAATGATAACTTCTTTGCCACCAAAAGGGAAGCTTTCCTAAAAGAGGGAAGAGAAATGATGGACTACTTCAAGATTGATATCCTAAAAGGAAGATAGTTGAGTTCCTTGATCCAAGAGTAGAGAGGGTAAGAAATTCCCAAATCTTCTATCCTTGACCAAGTTATGGGAAAAGGAAGTGTTTTGGTCTCTGGCTTGAAGCTAGTGAATTATTGATTTTTCCTTCCAAAAGACATTTTCACAAATCTCATTCATTAATTTCATTGGACAAGGAAGATTCCAGAGTAAGATGTTCAAGAATCATATCATCCTCCTTGATTTGGGAGGTTGTGTCATCCAATTTGTCTTGCACCTACTTCCTTTTCTTAAATTTTTTACCAAAATGGGATCTATTCGACTTTTGGAGCTTGAACTTAAACATATTGCAATCTTTTTGAAGGAGTACATGTTATCCCAAAAGGAAGCTTATTATCTACCCACCAATTAGCAATGAGATCATGTAGCAACTACTCGTGAAGCCACATCAATTGGAATTGCTCATTAGATCCTTGAGCCTCAATACAGTAGCAATGGTTTTCAAGTTCCTCCAGGGAGATAGAGCTCATGAGTGTCTCATTCATATGCAAGGTAAGTAAGGAAGAATGCACTCACTTATAATTTTTTTCCCATCCAAAGGGGGACTTTCCTAAAAGATGGAAGAAAAATGGACTACTTCAAGATTGATACCCTAAAAGGAATCACCGCATATTAAAAAATATTTCTACTTGTCTAAACCTTAATCCTAAATTTGGGATGTTTTCCGCATTTGTGCTTGTCTCAAACAACCTATTAACAGTGCCATTTACTTTTTGAGGTTAAAATTTTATAATGATCATACTGGATTTTCAGGCAAGGGTATTTGGAATAATGACAAATGCTCCTTATATTCTTAATTTGGAAACATGACATAAAGTTAATGATATCAATAATTGGGAAAGAAAAGCAACAACACGGAAAGGAAACTATGGTAGAAAGTTCAAAAAATAGAGAATAACATACTCATCAAGCACATATGTAACTGCATCTAAGTACGAAAGACCCATTCAAGTATAATACTTCTGATTCATTAAGAGAAAAAAGGCCAACCGTTTGAGACATTTCATTTAGATGTCTTACATTGATGGCTAAGTGAAAATATAGCAAATAAATCTATTGATATTGTTCATTAAGTGAACATAACATTTATTGCTAATGTTCATTAAATGAAAACTTTAAACTATTTCCCAGCATAATTAAATGACAGCAGCTTTGCAAATACTAACAAACCAATTTCATTCCAGAAGTGATACAAACAAAATCTAAAGATCAAAATTGAGGAGGATCCTATAACCCAGAAACCATTGGTGTTAAAGAACATCCAACGGAACTAGCATCTACTAGTTAAGGAGTATTTGTTTGTAGTATCCGTGCATGTTTCAAGGAAAACTAATCTGGTAGGTCCTCTCCTTTCAAGGTTCAAATGACAAATGTATAAATTGGGTTTTTAGCCTAAACAAGATACAAAGATTTGCACTCTACAACAGGCACCAACAGTTTTGTCAACTTGTCAATTTGACATATGTCATGTGAGTATATTAATGAGTGTATTAGAGGATTTCAGTAAGAACACGCCTAACAACCTGTGTATGAAATATGCAGAGTGTCGCTTGTATCAAATGTTAAGCATTGTAATGGCCTTTCAATAGAGATCTATGAGAGAATAAAGTATGTGATTAGTATAACTTACTAAAAAATGTTAAGAAAAAGAGAGTTTAGATGTATGTGCATCTATGTGTCCTTCTGTACTTACATTTTTCAATGTGCATTTATCTCTTTATATGGTAATTCCCAGAAGCCTATAATTTGGGCATCTACAAAGGTTTTTTTTTAATTCTTTAGTTAAAAATGTGAGCAATTTAATGTAGTGCATTTGAAGTAACTTTCAACTCAACCATATGATTGTAGATTACATCTTATTTTTCTTGATTTTTATGCTTTTACATTTCAAATAGTGATAAAATGAAGATCCTAACTATCATGTTAATACAGACACTTGAACAAAATGAATGTTATTTATGCTACCATAATACCAAACAAAAGACTACCACAAACACTTGAAATCTAAACTCATGGCATACAATGAATACGATATTTCAATTTCACTCATACGAAAGGTTGTACTGCCCAATTTGCATTTCTTAATTATTACTTTTACGTTTCTTGAATGCCTAAATTCCCTACTCTCACTTTGCTTGCAGGTCAGCCACTTCCAATGTCTTCCAATGTTCACATGTCTACATTAACTGCAAATTCCATTACAGACACCCTTTCAGGTATGCCTGATGTTGACCCCTTTTTACAAGTTGCATTTATTGATCCCATTCAACAACCACAAACTATGCTTACCAAGTATTGTATTCAATTGTCAGATGGGACGCACACATCCTACATTGCTACCCACGCAATTCAATGAGCTTGTCTTCAAGGAGGATTTAGTCAAAGGCTCTATGATCCACCTCAAAGAATACATTTGTAGAAAATTTCACAAATTCACGTACATCCATAATTACCTTTTTTTTTTAGTTCCTCTTGTTTATGTATGTACATTGCATTCACTTTCAACTTCTCCTTTTCATTGCAGGGCTATCGTAATTCATAGCTTGGAAGTAATTACAAACAATGCCTCAATGATTGGAGCTCCAACTACTATTAATCAAGATACAACATATATGCTCTCTAGCAGCTCTCAGGAGCCATTGGCCACCAGTGAAACTCCCAACACCTCCCACAATGCACCTACATCAACAAGGGAAAAGCACACTCTCTCTCTCTCTCCACTGGAACCAAATCCCATTGAAACCTTAAGCCCAAACCATAAAATTTGGTCCATAGAGGGTCGTGCCTTGAGTAAAAGCCCAATTCATTTGTACAAAAATGCAAGTAATGATGGGAAAGTCTTCGGGTTCAATTCTATAGATAGAGCAGGGTTTGAGATACATGTAACTTGTTTTAATGAACTTGTAGATAGGTTCTACCATGTGATCGAGTCCAATAGAACTTATGTGATCTCAAATGGTTGCATTAGAGTAAGGAACAAAAAATATATTAGTAGCACAAACCCATATGAAATATTCCTCCAGAACTCGTCGACCATCAGTCCATCATCCACCTACGTAGACTCCACAATACC
>VDFB02001307.1:0-25544 GCA_007258455.2 Sequoia sempervirens
CATCATAATGTAACCCCCATCCCAACCCCTTTTAACAAGCCTTTAGAAGCTTCAAGAATTAGGGTTTTACAAAGTCGGTTTTCTTTCTTTTTCGGAGATTTTTCCTTTTTTCGCTGACGATGCGAAAAAAACGGCAAATTTTTTTTTTCTTATGGGCTGCGCCCCTGGACCTCGGCGAGGATAGGGGGCCGGGGTGTACAGTATACCATGGGCTATATAGTATAGCATCATCAGTCGCCACATACCAACAGCTTCGGCATGAATAATGGTTTCGATAACCACATAAATGCCCAACATCACTTTTGAAAGTAAAATAAAGTGAATATCTCTCTCATCGGCATTAGTTGTGGTTATGCCTCTTCTTTAAAAAGCCGGTACATTACAAAAGAACACAAAGGTGAAACTTTTTTGGCACTTTTGAATGGTTTCCAAACTAGTTTCAGGGCCACGTGGGGTTTCTGAACCTCCTTATTTGCCGATAACTGACAATAAACCAATCTATGCACAAAAGGGATGCCAAAGTCAGCATGTTTGAAGAATATGATACTACCTTTCTTCCCAAAATGACATGAAAAATCGTTTATCCTTTGTGTTACGAATATTATTATCAGCATAACAACTAGTTTTGGATTCAAGCCAAGAGAGAATTGATAAGCAAAGACCGAAGCCCTTCAAAGCATGGACAACTATTGAGTGGTTCAGATGATGAGAAAATATGTTTATAAGTACTTGAGACACAGCAAATAATGGAGACATTTGGATAGATCAAACTTGCGGAGATATTTGTGGTTGTTCTTATGATATGAACAAGTTTCAAATCATAGGAGAGGTCAAAGTGAAGCTATGGTCGAAGAAGTATGTGGAGGCATATAAACAAAGTTGGATTTTACAGAGAAACATATTATGACTACTATTACTGCTCTTCATTGCTTTGGAAACCCACTGTTGAACAATGGCAACCAAGCATTAATATAAAGGGGCTGCTGGATAAGCTTGAGGCAGTAAATCAACTGTGTTGCCGTTTTGAAACCTAGAGGGCGCATGAATGGTTAGGCCAAATGCCTCAAGAAATGCTATTGCATGAAATAAATTATGCACAACATGGACATGTTAAAAAGACTTTAGCTTCATTCCTGTTTTCATCAAAATAAAGGTTATAGAACAAAGTATGAACAGCCATTGAAGCATAGAGGATAGAGGAAAGGTCGCAGAACTTGTATAATTGATGAGTAAAGGAGATATCAATATGTACTCAGAGCTTGACACTTTGATGATGAGACCTTTAAAATCTGGAATTTGTCTTGAACATGGGCATTGATTATCAGCTGTTAAATCTTATGAACTTGGATCTACCTCACCAATGGACCAAAAGTCTTATCAACTTAGTGGAAATCGGAAATGGAGCCCACATTAGAGCAATATTATGGATTAACATATTAAAATCCACGTAGACTAGAAGAAATTCAAAAGAAAGCCACGAAGATTCCACAAATCAGTTACAAATAAAAATAAGGGGATAAATTTCTTTTGTAACTGAAATGTAGGAAACAGTTACACAAAAGGAGCAGTTACGACTTACGGAAAGTAAAGCGAATGAAGATTCTTTCAATTCACCACCTTAGCGAGAATCATGCAGCTCCTTAAACATTTAATTTCAGATATTTTAAATTACATTTCATTTTTATCTTTAATGATTCTTTAAAGAATCAATTATGTAACTAATCGACGGTTAAAACTTTCAAGGGGGGAATCTTTAAATATGTAATCTGTAGGCGTTTGAAAGGATCTTTTTGCTGTTCAACCGAGAGCTCCTGTGAGAGCTGTGGGGGGTATAGTGATTAGATGTTTGGTCTGATTTTTAGTCTGTCTGGGAGATTAAGAAGAGGAACAATAAAGTTTGCATTTATGATTATTTGCTGTAGATGCTCATTGTCTGTGTGCAGTGATTTGTGAATGAAATATTAATGTTTATGGATGAGTCTGTGAGCTTTGATAAGCATTTGAATGTTCCTTCCCTGTGAGGATGTGTTATTCTTTGGTATTTTGTTTATTTATCTGCAGTAAGTGTTGGAATTGCAATGAGTCAAGTCAGCACACTATTGATAGTCTGATTTGTGAGTCATGATGTTGATAGTTGCCATTTTAATTTTCAGCTCGGTTAGTTGTTTAAAAGCATTTCTTATTGCATCTATTTTCATGGTTATGGACAGATGTTAGTTTGCCTTTCCTGCTTTCTAGTTAAAAGCATAACCCATTTTCTTATATTTCAAAAAATCAAACTTGTATCAGAAGAGGGAGTTGTACCTCAATTAAAATTCAAAGGAAGATCACCAATGCAATGGTGATCTCTCCAACTGTTGTTGATAGATTTTGTTCTCTTCTTGGGCGAAATAGAGTCAATTTGTGCTAATTATTAAAGGACAAATCCGTCAACCATAGTTGCTGCAAGACTGGTACTAGTACTGGTATGGGAGACTGGTACTGGTACCGATACGGCTTTTTTTTTTAAAATAGGAGACGGGGGTACTTGGAGACGCAATTTTTTTTAATATAAATAAATTAAAAAATTAATAATTTATAGAAAATCTGAAAATAAAATTAGTTATTTATAGAAAATCTGCAAATATGATGACATTGAACTTTCAAAACAATAATTTAATCACTCTTAGACACATCAAATACATTATGCTTTAATTTTTAAAGTTTCAAATGCTTAAACTTTAAAGTTTTTTAGGTATTTTAGCGGGAGACGTCGTTTTCTGCAGCAGGAGATAGCAGGGTACTCGAGAAGTTTCAACGGAAGTCTCCAGTCTCCTGGAGACGTCTCCGGAGACGGTACCGGTCTCCAAGACGCGTCTTTGAGGAGGGGAGACGCATCTCCCGGCAACTATGCCGTCAACCAACACAATCTAAAAAGAGAGGGTGGCTAGGGCTTAAAGACCTTAAAGTACAAGGTATTGCTCTTGTTGTAAAAGAAATAATAAAGAGAATTGGATGGTTATAAACATTGAAGGCGTTAATCAAAAAACAATATTTTTTGGCTATGTCCAAAAATGGTAAGAGTTGGAAAAGATTACATCCTCATGATTTATTGTTTGGTAAAATTTGTGTGAAACCTATTAATCTAATGCATTTTGTAGTATATGGAGAGTTCAAGAGATTGTAAATCCATTAGTCATTAGACATGAAACATTTTCAAGATTGTAAGGCAATTTCAATAGACACAGGTATATATGATGGCACTTAGAGTGGAAAAACAAACTACTATCTCTTCTTTAGAGGTGTTCTGGCAAGCTTTGGGCCTTCAAAGGGAATAAATTTTTAGTGGCATTTTTTTATAATGGACAACTTATCAAGTGGGTACAAATGCTAAGCAAGTACTCTATCTCTATCTCACAAAAAAGAACCTTCTCTATGATTCAATAAGCTCTATATAGTGTTAAGTTTCCTATCAATTTAAGATACATAGTTGAGATATTGGATAACTTAGAATGAGCTAATGGTTCCACATTCAATAAGATTTCCTCAAAAAGGCTCTACTTGTTGTCGGTTGACACCCTAGATGTGTTTATTACTCTTACTACCCAATGAAAAATGGATCTCTGTTTTAACCAAATTTGATCTAGTAGTTAGGAGCCAAAAAATGCATGCTTCAAGTGGCTTCTTATTTTGAAAAGACTGGATATCAATTATGTATTGTCTGATTTTGGATAGGCCACTACATGTGTCACTTTTGCAATATTATTGAATCTTTTAAGCATTTGTTTTTTTATTGTAAATATACTAAAACCTCTTAATGCTTTTTTTGTTATCAATCCTACGTGGAACAATAAAAGTGAAAGTACTTGGCAATCACTTTTATTGGGTAATGTTAAATGTTTTGATAAGGATCGTAATAAGTTTTGGTTAGTATTATCCACAGAAATCCTATCACACATTTGGAAAAAATAAGATAAAAAATGAGGTATTCCAAGGCAAGAGAAGATGCCTTATGGAATCTTTCAATGATTTCATGCTTCTCCACTTTTTGTACAGGTTACAATGGTTATGAAAATCTCAAAAGGCAGGCTTTTTAGACTAATGAATAATAAACTGACTATTGTATACAAAAAAGAGATTAAGAGAGTACTGCATATAAACAATTTAATAAAGAGTATAAAGAAAACAAAAATGAATATATGAAAATTCAGGGTTATAATATTCCAAATTTTGTCCTGATAAAGAATGTAATGTATACAAGAAAGCAGAGGACCCAGTGAATTCTGAAGTTAAACTTTGATGCAAGAAAAAATAGCAAGCAAATCTGAATTCAGATTAGGAAACACAATGTTAGCACTGGCAATGATGACAGTGCTCCTATTGGAACTTTTGACATTGACTTTTATGAAAGTAATAACAATATCAAATGCTGTTGAGGGTAAAATTCTCATAGTTGTAGTTATGTTATTTTGACGATTTTTTTGTTATTGTAATCCCATAAAAGCTTAACTATTATATATCCCAGACCTGTTTATATACTAGCCTACGGATGGGTAGATAGTGAGTCCTTATTTTCATGATATAATAGTCCTTGCAACATTTGTTGGCCATAAGGGCCAACATATATTATAATTTGTATTTAATTTTTTGGTAAACTATGTTCAATATATTACCAAAATAAAAAATAAAAGCCCATAGAAATTATTTACCCCATACACAAATGGTTTTCTTAGCCCATTCCATGGCCTCACAATTAAAACACGTAATATAGACTATTCTTGTCTACCACATGACGAGCAAATCTCGTTTAACAATTCACATTTGCTTTCCATGGCCTGAAAACTCAAATATAATGAATTTGTAAAAACTTCATATCCATCCCACAAGGATTTTGAGGTAGATCATAACTCTAAAATGTTGTTATGCAGGTCAATTTTGTTGTTGTGAGGTAGAAGACATCTTCCAGGGAAAAACTAGGCTCCCAAAATGATAAGAATAAATGCTCTTTAGTGTGTTTTTTATAGCTAACATGTGTTGTTTATATCTAACATCCCATTGACTCTCAAGTTCGGAATCCTTAGGTATCAGAATGACTTACTATACATTATGCCTTGGTGACTTTGGGGCAAGTTTTGAGGACCAAGCAAACTCAACTTGTGTCAAGGCTGAACCAAGCCAAACCTGCAAGTCTGAGAAACTTCAGGTTGATTTCAGCAACTATGATTTAATCATAACATCCAAAACTTGTCTTTGCCTTCTATGTCACCACTTCAAGGACCCATTTTTCTGCATTGATACCACGTTGGAAGATGGAGTCGCTGTACTTTCAGAAAAGGAAAAAAACTAACAGAGACTTTGCAAAAATGGAGTGAAAGTCAAAACTACCCAATTTCAGAAGCTCTTAAACCTTTATTTTCCCCTTTTGGAAGTTATAAATAATTCTCAAAAATTGATATCTTGGATATATACCTATTTGAACAATTGCATGCCTGCACTGACAACTACTGGAGCTTTGACACCTAAGCGGATGCAGCCTATTCTGCAAATCAACTAAAAGTTCACAATTATTTCTTTTAAAATGAGTCAGAACACTAAAAATGTTTCATCTTTAGATGTTCCCCACAAAAATATAGACGCCTCTGGTAAATACTACAAAACTATTAGAAATCACATAATCACTATATTAAGGTTCCAAGAACCAGAGTAAAGCATGAACTAATTAATAGTTACTGTCTGGAGTTATTAGTACCCAATTATGACTGAAGATTGTTCTCTCAAAACTCCAAATATTTATTCTGCTTTTCAGTCCAAAATATCTACAATACGTTTTGAGTTGTTTGTCACATGCTTCTAAAAGGAGTAAAGCACAGAAATCTCTGATCAATCAAATTTCGGGAAGGAAATTTCACTTGTGATCATTTCAGTTGTTTCTACTCTGCATGGAGCAATAAAAAGCAGGTGGAGCTTAAGCTAACATGTGCTAAAAAATTAGCAGAATCAAAAATAAATATGTAAGGTTTATAATTACCATAGAATAAGACCTAAGATGTCTTTGCAATCAAGTTAATTTATGTATAGACACAGGAAAGGGAAAATTGTCTTCTTTAATATGCTCTCTTCCACAACCCCATAGCGAAACTTTCCTTCTTTCATGTACTCCTCTCTATGGTCCAGAAAAAGCGTAGAGAAAATTTATTTCTTTTATACACTCTCTTATCTGCAGTCCAGAAAAACCATGTCCATTGAATTCCATGGGAACTATACCATCCGAACAGTTCCACCCAAAAATAGAATAGCTGACAGAAAGCTCATACAATAGAAAACAAGATGAGAGGATAAGTTGTCTACAAAATAAAGTGCACCAAAACAAAACTTGTATGTACTCTTTTTGCTAAAAATCCGTGCAATAAGCTCACCGGGGGTGGACAGCGAGAAATTTTTCTGTTCAACTAATTTTTAAAGTAACCACTAAGAATCCATAACTTATTCTACAGAGAACATCCTACTACATGTATGAGTACACAAGGCAGTCCAGTACCATTAGATTCCTAACAAATAAACCAGAATATACAAATACAGAGATTAAAGCTTTGAATAGGAGATGGGTGTGTACAAACACAATACCTCCCTGCGTTTTAACTTCTTCTCCTTGCTGCTCAGCTTCTTGGAGTCAGCAGACGAATGATCAGCATTATGAAGGTCCATCGGTGTTAGCTGAAGCTCACAAATCTGTGACTCATCCAATGTCTTCCATGAAGACCCTCCCTATCTACCACTTAATACCGAATGCCATAGCAAGCATTCCAAGGTCAATTTCATTAAAGCTTGCCGCCTCAAAGGAGAAAACGAAATAATCACGAGAATAAAGCAGAAACAGGGCCTCTGAATAGCATCTATTGCTAAGATAGCTCAGTTAGCCCACGCCTGCAGAAAGGAACAATGGAGCTATCCCACCCACATAGGAATCACAGCCCAGTCTCAAAAATAAAAAAAATAGAATTACGAATATACGTATGTACAGAATAAATATATATAAACAAATTCATGTGAAAATTCATGTGACCGCAGAGCAGAAAGGACAAGACGAAGACCCTGAGTGCGCAGGGAAATTGTACCAAATAGCCCTACAAATGCTACTACACTGCCTACCCATTTCATAATAACTACCAAAAAGAGACCCCATCTCCTCAGTTCTTTCTGTCCTGCTGCTCGCTGCCCGCGGTCCATCTCAGCTTCCAACACAACCGGAGGCAATTGTATTTACGCATTGATTCGCGGGTCGTTTCTTGTGAATGTGTGAATCGTCGGAAACATTTTGTGGGAAAGAGAAAGTATGTCTATTACATGTTAGATTTTTAATTTCTAGCAATAATTACAAGCATCAAGTTTTATAGTCCATTAGTAATAACAATTATTATTAGTCATAGTAATGGTTCTAATCATTTTGTCATGGGAGGATTCATGGTGGTGTGTGTAAGAAATAAGCTTTTCCTAATAAGCAATTAAAATAATAATTAGTTAGAAATGAATAATTAAGTAAATAATATTATTTTTGAAATCTTTCGTAGTTTTAAGAATGATGATGAAAAATTTATGATGTCACAATAAAATATGTTTATTTTTGGATTAGAAACAAATCTTCACTCTCTCAAAAATGTCTTGGAATTGTCACAAGCTTTGACTCTTATGTTGCAGGTCGATCTTGCAACTCTAGGTCAATTTTGCATAGTGTGTACATTTCATATCACTTGTGCATCTAATATGATGAAATGCACACTTTTGATTCTCAATTTGATGTGATCTCTACCTTTCTCTATATGTTAAGGGCTAGTGATATTTTATTATATTGGGAGATTGTTAGATCACAAGGGTTGTGTTCTCCTACCTATCAACCCCCTTGATCAAACTAACTTTATGGTCTTGAAAGCTATTGAAGAAAACAATTTCAGACAATTTAGCTGATTTAGATTACTTTGATGTGGATTAGGTTCCTTTTAGTGCTCCAAGGCAAAAGATTCCTATAATGATTCTTCTTTATAATGCACAAGATTTTTCCCTGATATTTGATGATATATGAATGCACATTAAATCTCTTTAAATAGAAGTATTATACAATGAATCATGCAAAACATGTACCAAGTTGACTCATGGAAAGAATGAAATGGGTGCGAGTCGACAAAATTTTAATTTTTAATTTTGAAATTCAAGGATCAATTATGTGGGGTGCAAGATCAATCTTGTGTTATGAGATTAACCTAGGAGAAGGAAACAACAATAATTGTAATGTGAAGAATGAATGTTTGGACATGGGAGTGCAATAAATGTCAATTGTATGGGAATGTATGTTGATATGGATAATGGTCAAATGGATAGGGATAATGGATAAGGGGAATGAGTCTAACTTCGCAATAGATTGAGTTATTTATCAATTCATTCTCTCAAAATGGACCCATACATAAATGGGAATTGGCATGGTATACAAATTTTACTATTATAAATGGCGTAGAGCACAAACATGCATAATTTATATTTTTCACTTTAGTGTTTTTTTGTATTAAACAAAGTAAAATTATAGTAGAGAAGGTAGTTGCAAAGGCTATAAAGAACCAAAGTCTAGAAAAGAATTTCCAAAGACTAAATAATAAATACTTTACAAAATAACAATATAAGGGAATATAAAATCCACAAGAACAACACATTTATTATAAATATTGTACAATAAATTGATTACAAAAAAAATAGAAACACATTGGAGAACATAAATTATTATGTACAAAGAACTAGTTGATTTGGAAATGGTTTATTAGTAAAATAATCTTCTCTAATTGGAAGGTATGCACCTCATTAAGCTTGAGCATTGCCAACAATAATGATAGCTACAGCAAAAATAGAAAACAACATCAATAGCTTGGACATCATCAACAATAAATTTGATTGTGTTAGAGTATATGCAATATAAATTTTCTACTAAAATTATTTGTAGGTTGAATTGGAGGTGATTGATTTGACAATTGATTTGTTACAATTGGTAGGTAGTCCCCTATCTATTCTTTGATATTACCTTTAATTTAGAAGATAATGAAGCAATATAGAAGAAAATGTCAAAGTAAAGCCATGAAATTACAACTTATGGATGAATAGAAGAATTAGAAAGCATTTTTGAACATATAATTCTCCATAAATGTAAAATGATAGCATGTGTAACTAAATTAGCAACCAAATTGTTCTTCAAACATTTTCCAACTAAAGCTTATTTCTAACCTATATTATAGTCAAATAAAATAGGCAAGTTTTTTAAAAAATAGCCAACTATTGTTTTTAGCAAACACGTAGCCCTTAAATAAGTGTTTATAGTTTCATTAGCATGACAAAAAATATATTTATTTGGTTAGACAAGTAGGCATCTTAATAGATCTCACCAATAAGCAATTTGCAATACAATATTTCCAAAGAAGCATTTGAGCATATGAATTAGCCTTGGACTTCTAAATTTGTGCCCTCAAGTTGGCATGTATATTTCTACTTAATATTAAGATGGGGAATTAGGAAAATTTTGGGAAGAAGGTGACAATATATTTGTTTTAAGGGGAAAAATGAGAAGTTTTTGGAAGATAGCCAATGCTAATTCTTAAAGAAATTACAAGGAATTAAGGTGTATAATTTAATAGTTAAATTAGATTAGACCAAAGAATGCACAAAATGGATAAATTATTTGGAATTAGTCTTAACATCAAAAGAATTGTTGATAAACAACCAAGAAGACAATGCAAGGAAGAGAAGTTGCATATATCATTGAAATTTCTAACACCTTTCTTAAACAAATGATAGGCTCACCTTGGACACATTATGGTTAATGGTTTTTCTTGAACCTATATATGTTTATTCCACCATATGAAGAAGAGCCTAAGGTAACCCCATGTTGTAATGATGAATCCTTCCAATTTAAAAGTTAGCATACATGTTACCATGCTTTCCAAATGGATTAGGTACTAAATGAGTCTCTAATATAGAAATATGGTGGAAGGAGAATCTTTTCCTAGTAACCTATTGCCATTTTCATTTATATCAATTTTAACAAGTCTATGTCTCTATAAAATATTATGTTTTTTGTCACCATTAATATTGTTAGTGATCTATTTAGCAACTAAACATATTCCTTGAGTTTTTGGATAAATAATTTGTTGAATGCACAAGACAACTGAGAAGGGGGTGAATCAATTGTACCTTAAAACTTCAAAACCCTCATACACATTCAGATCCA
The DNA here is from genome assembly GCA_007258455.2 of Sequoia sempervirens. Classification (NCBI taxonomy): domain Eukaryota; kingdom Viridiplantae; phylum Streptophyta; class Pinopsida; order Cupressales; family Cupressaceae; genus Sequoia; species Sequoia sempervirens. The sequence goes on from VDFB02001307.1 coordinate 10,241, forward strand.
CATTAACTTAATTAACCCTTAATCTAAACTATGACGATTTAGCATGACAGGAAAATAACAAAAACTAAAATAAATCAACACCATGCACAAGAGAACACTAGATTTACGTGGAAAATCCAAGATGGGAAAAACCACAGTGAGGATTAGCTCACAATATAAATTAATATCAACACTAAATACAATAGGGCTCATTGCTAGAGGGCTCACTACCCAAAGAAGAAAGGCTCACTACCAAAAGGCTCATTGCCAGAATAGAAAGAAGATAGCAAAGATGTTACATAGAGAAATCCATCTCAATGCAATAGATAAATCCACCACAATATCACCAACACCTTCGCAACATTACTGAAGAATTGTAGCTACGTTTTGCTCACTACATCCAACAATCTAACAAATGAAAGCTCACACTGCACTTCTCAGATTTGCACTCTAGCACTTTGCAATTCACATCATTTACATCATACTCGTCTATCTTCGCATCCCTCAATAACTCAACTCATATTTATATCATCCTCTGAAACCTTGAAAACATTCTCCAAGGTCGGCTATGCACATCAATCATGCAAATTCAAATTAGGTCGACACCAAAACACTTTCGTGGTGGATAGAAGTGAAGGCAGACCACACCGATCCTTATCTAGGACCAAAAACTATAACACCATGCTATAACACGCTTCTAAAAACAATAAACATCCACTGCCATTAGTGTAAACACCAAGGTCAGTTGTTACCTATGCAAACAACATTAAACTTTTAAGTGCATGATTCTTTTAATCCAACAACAACTCACAGACAACAAATGTCACCTAAACATAATCTAGAATATTTGACAAATACCCTAGAAACCAACAAACTCCTTCACAACAACTTTCACCTAAAGAACGTACACACCTAGTACACTCAGACAATTCTTCTGTACACAACAACTTAGAAAACTGACTTCCAATGTACCAAACCTCAAACAACTTCGACTAAAGAAATATACCAACACTATCAACACAAATTAAAATATGCAAGACTTGAAACCAAATTGTGAAGAAACACAAAGCAAAAACATTTCTCCCATACATCTCTACAATACACTGTTCACACACTATTGAACACTTCTTTCGCACAACGATCCAACACACCAAAATTTGGATACAACACCTCTAAACAGCTCTGATCAACATATCCAAAATGCATAGGAAAATCTTCAACCTAGAAGAAATGTGGAACAACACCAGAACACTACTCTACAACCCAGAACAACACTACAACACACTTTCTTTTTTTATCAAATTTTCTAAAAAGCACTTGGAAACCAAGCACTAGGAACACATCCTCATCATATTCAACACTTCCTTAACCATAAAAAAAATCTTATCAAATCAACACTAGAGGTTGACACCAGTAGCTTACTAATAAGATAATGGAACTAATCTTGAAGCATCATCAATGCAACAACATATACTCCTACAACAATCTTCTTCTCATACAATTGACACAAATGACAACATAGGCTTGTTGACATCAACACCAACTGCTCATACTTGCAACAACCTCCCCCTTTATCATTGATGGCAACACATGATGTTAAAAAACATCAAAGCAACTCTATTCCATACCTATTTCCTTTTCTCTTTTCTCATTACTCGCTCTCCCTTATTCAGCTATACTATTCTCTCCCCCTTTCTCAACTGAGAACTAGACATTTTTCACTTGATTCTCTCTCCCCCTTCACTGTCTTCTTTTTCACATGACTCTTTTTCCCCCTTTGACATCAATGGAAAAGGACAAAATATTTGAATTACTTATGTTTATCCTTTGACATCAATCAACCTTTTAACAACTGCTTCTACAACTTTTATTTCTGTATTGCTCAATATACTCCACCTTAGGAGCACACACCATACTGCACCAATCAACAACTACTGCATAATGGCAACACATACTCCCCCTAACTACAGCAACCAACAATGTGACTGCCTACTTTCCCTAAGAGGTAGCCACCAACATCAGTCCATACTAAGGAATAAATCTTGAAATCCACTAGACTAATGCATCTCCTTATGCATCTAGTTCAAAGGAGGGGAAATAACCCCCAACTTCTCCTGGAGATACTCAAATGTATCCTTAGGAAGATCCTTAGTGAATATATCAACAACCTAATCCTTTGTAAGCACATATTCAAGCTTAACTTCATTCCCTACAACCTTCTCTCTCAAAAAGTGATACCAGATTGAGATATGTTTTGTCCTTGAATGCATTACCAGATCCTTTGAAATTTTAATAGCACTTGTATTATCATAGAAGATATAAATTGGTTCATCATATACCACCCTAACATCCTTCAATGTTTTTCTCATCCACAATACTTGTGTGCAACAAGATGTTGCTGCATTATATTATGCCGTTGTAATAGATAAAAAAATTGAATCTTGTTTCTTGTTTAGCCATGATACTAATCTACATCCAAGAAAGGATGCACCACCACTTTTTTATCATGGAATCTAACAATGCTCGTTCCACAGATAACCCCCCTACGAAACTTGTCCATTTCCTAGGATTCGTGAAGTTCAAGTATGCATAACGAAGAGATTTTCAAGCCACCTTGAAATGCGTTCCAAAGCCTCAAATAGTCAATTCAAGCATCTTGCCATGTTCGCCTTGCGAAGACCTTTGAAACGAGCCCCTTTGCGAAGTCTCACTGACCATACTTAGCGAATTGCCAAAGATGCAGTTGCACTGAAAAAGTGCGCTCCTGCTCTCAAGCCAAAATTTGGCTAAGTATGAAAAGTGTAGGGGCGCTAATTTTTAGCGCCCCTGCATGAAAGTGAATTTCCAAAAAATGTAATAGCGCTAAAAATGTGCACTATTACACTTTTTTCTCACACTTAATCTTTTTTTGGCCCTGGCGCATTTCTTCATGGTTTTCGCATTTTTCATCAATCGTGCCACTTTTCGTGCCTAAATTTATTGCTCGACTTGAGTTAGGTTTTCAATTTTCCCTTTTACTTAAAAGTGTTTTAGTTTTCCATTTTCATTGTTCATGATCTTTATTCTTCTTTTCTTCTTGCTGGGCGATTTTTCTTCAAATTGCAATCACGTTTTTGAAAAGTTCGAAGTTCCTCTCCAGCTTCTTCGCATTTACATCTTGGTAAGTCGTTATCCTTGCTTTCTCTTTAAATTTTATTCAAGGGTAAACGCTTTTGACTAGAGCTATGAACCGGATACAACCATTCAACAATACCACCCCAATGGGGTTTGAACCTTGGTGGCAAGAACAACAATTCCACCTATAAACCATCACACCATGCCAATACCGGCATCCTTGCTTTCTCTTTATTCTCCATTCGTTTTTATATATATCTTATGATTTACATATGCGTTTTTATCTTACTTTCGTTTTCTTCAAACGTTTTTCATCCCCACACGAGTATTCTTCCTCTCCATTCGCATTTTTGTTTCTCATGCCCTTTCCATGCTTCCTCTTCATGACATTTTTGTGTGGCATTCTCCTCTCTTATCACTTTTTTTCTATTCGCCCTCATGCAATGGAACTCTTATGTTTTGTTTTGCCATGCATTTTCTCTCTTTTCACTCCAACATTTTGTGTGTCTTTGTCTTTCCTTGCCGCCCTTTCAATCGTGTTTTGGTGTGAACCAGAAGAAGAAACTCATACTTTGTGAGTAGAATTCCTTGGCCATATCCACATTTGCAAATAGCGATGAAACAAACTTTAATTGCAACTCCTTATAGACAAACAATTTTTGAATTCATGAATTTCATGTCACAAAGAAATCCCAAGTGCTATTTTTAAGCACCATTACATCTGCTTTCACAAACCATATTTCAAATGCAGAGGTGCTGAAAAAGTGCGCCTTGTCATTTTGAAATAGTTTCTAACTGTGAAAAGTGCAGGAGCGCACTTTTTCAGCGCCCCTCCATCGAAATCTAAATTTCCAAAAGTGTAATGGCGCTAAAAAAGTGCGCCCTTACACTTTTCACAATTTTTTCCATATGAACTTCAAACTTGCCAGATTTACTTCTGAACCTCTTTCCTTCCATTTTATGCATCGTTTTGCGTGCCTTATCATCTGCTCCACGCTTTCCCATCATCGTCACTTGTTTCGCACATCCCCATGCTACCTAACGACTAATTTTTGTTCTGACTCAACACCTTGCAGTCTCTTTTCAAAGATTTTCAAAGTCTGAGTGATCAAAGTTCTAGTTGTTTCTGATGACTACTGGTAAACCTCCGTCTTCTTCAAAATAAAAAGGAAAAATGAAGTACAAATATCAAGGTGTCTATCCGCCGACCGTAGTGGTATCCAAGGTGGAAGAGATAAAAGATACAGAGGTTGGCCATCAGGACTTGGTTGATTTTGTGAAGCAAACAGAGATGAAGCCTCTTCCTGATCTAATGAGAGAAATTGTACACAGTAACCTTCATTTGGTAGAAATGTTCCCTACAGCTGCACATAATACAGAGTTTGTTCTTCAGGTGGCATCTCACTACATCAGAGAAAGTAGAAGTGTGATCAATTCTTCTGGGCACGAGATTCTGAGACTCGACCCTGATTTCTTTGACATTGTGTTTAAGGTTCCTCAAATGGAAAAATACATTGATATTTCTATGCAAAAAGCACAAGAGGTCTTTGACGCTAATCCCAACAAGGCTAAAAACCTGATAAATGCCCAATGGTTGAAGAAGCCTAGACAATCTGTTTCCAGATGGCCAAAGGGACTCCTGCGAAGTGATTTCAAGGATGACGTCAAAGATATGATCACATTTTTAAGCAGAGTAAAAGGCTTGCCAGAATCATCCACTTTTCATGATTGGATGTATGAATACATCAGGATTATAAGAAGACAAAAGGTGCACATTGACTCGGGCAAACAGATCAGTGATGAAATACATGAATAGCTGATCAATGCTCCTTCCACATTGAAATTCTATATGACTTCTTACTTGGTGTACGCGACGGCTATAATGAGACAATTCCTAGGTCTATCTACAAAAGGGAATCAGATGATGGTACCGATGTACAGATTTTTCTATCAATTGGAACTGAAGGAAAGCTTTCATCACTTTAGGTGAGTCACAGATGCTTTCTTTGCGCCTTTGCTTTTCAATTTTGATCCGGCTCTTGAAAGAAGAAGGGTATATGATGAGGCTTATAAAGTGGTAAGTAAAGTTGGATGCCTATTTCTTCAAGTCCCAATGTTTACTTACTTGAGAGTAGGGTGCTACACTGGTTGTCCCTACATGCTGCCACGTTATCCTTCGGATAAGTGGGTTCTCATGGAGACATGTAGACAATTGATTTCAGTGCAAAAGGAACAAAGAAGCAGCCACAAGCGTGGATTCAAGTTCCCACTGACCATTGGCAGATATACTATCCCAACTGTACAAAAGCTAAGTCTGTTTATGCTGAAATGCATATCATGACAATCAAAACCTATAGGTATGGGTTTGATTTTGATTACCGAGATGTCATAAAAAGGTTACAAAAGGGTGATCATCACAAGTACCGTTTTGAAGACATCTGGGCTAATTGCAGAGATGAAGAAGCCATTCGCAAAATGGATTATTGCAGGTTGGCTGTTCCACAGATCAGAGATCTTGATATTGCTGACCTACCAGAGGATTTTGCAGATCCTGGTGATATCATGAATGTTGTCTATGATGAGCAAGAAATTGCTAAAAGGTCTTTGCTTGCAATTCGATAGTCTAGGAAAGAAATTACCAGCATAAGAGAGAGATTGAAGCCAATCCTAGCCAACACTACAGAATGGTTAGATAAGCATGGTTATGAAATGAAAAGTTTCAGAACATACTCAGAAGGAGAAGAATCCAAAGCAGAGGCTCGCCAATAGCAAGAACTCTGCAACAAAAATAAATCAGCAGTTGTTCCCACTTCTTCATGAAGAGGTCCTAGGATCAAGTTTACTGTTGGCAAGAAAGATACCCAGTCCGTCCCAGAGACAGAAATCATGGAATCCATTCCATCTTGCTCTAAAGCTAAAAATTCTGAGGTAGATTCTAATGAAGAAGGAACTTCAAGTGATCAATCTGCTAAAGATGGAGACTCAGTAGAAGTAGACTCTGATGCAGAAGAAGTTTCCAAAAGCGGGCAAGAGTTTGAAGAAGACTTTGAAGAAGGATTTGAAGGTGATTTTGAAGGTGGACTAGAATCTGAGAGACAAGAGGGTGATCAACAGGAACCCGGGCATGATCAAGAAAGAACTACTTCTCCTGAGAATGAAGTTGAGGAAATTCCTAGAACATCATCGCCTGTGACTTCCAATGTTCCTCATACCCCTCCAAATTCAAGAACTCCTCCACCTCCTGTTCCCTCGTCACCTATTCCTAACACATGCATTCCTGCAGCTGAGATATCCACTATCCCTACAACATCAACCCCACTTGATACTCCCTTAGTGACAAGCATTCATACGGTTGATATACTGTCAAGTCCTCCATTGTCCATTCCTAGCCTATCTTCACCAACATATGATATCACTTCTGAAAATGAATTCAATCGTTTCATGAATGAGTCAATGCGTGATCAACTCAATGTGCAAACTACAAGAGCAATGATGACAGATACTTCTCCTATTGTCACGATACCCATGGTAACTTCAGACGTGACAATAACTTCAGAAGTAACGATGATGACTGAATTGATAGTTAATCCAGAAGTTCACACCTCCTTTCTTCCCCCTTGGCTAAAATCTCAAGTGTCGAAGCGGAAGAAGCAAATGATCTCTCCGGAGGAACTCGACCTCGAAGAGATAGTCCTTTCAAAGGTTAAAGGGAAGAAAAAGGCAAAGGTATACTCAAGGCTGAACGTTGATAAGTCTGGCCACAAGTATGCAGAGATTGGCATACCCCCGCATGAAGAAGGTGATGTCAACATGGAAGACTACATGGTGACAAAAGTCCAGCTTGGCAAGGTTACCAATGAAAGTGCAAAGGCCGATGCGCAAGTGACATTGGATATCTTGGCTGGAAGACTGGATAAAGTAGAGCAAGCTCGCAATATGTACAAACAAAGGGCAAAGCATTATGCCACTGTTGTAAAGAGACTTGCAGGTTCTCCAACTAATGCACAACTGCTGACAGTGGTAAGTATTGAAGACCCAGCTGTCAAGAAAGCTGAGAAGTTCACTTCTAAAGGCAGAGTGTTATATGATTTTGTTGAGAAGATCATAGAACACAGATCTTAGATCATAATTGCTACAGATGAGAAAACTACCTTGTTAGCCAAGCTCACCAAAGAGCTTGATAAAGAGAAAAGTGTACTTTTCCAAGAGCGCAGAGACATGGAGAAATGCGTATTGGCATGGTCAGAGATGAAACAGGTAAAGCTCAGTAAATTGGTGGAAGTTGGGGTAATTCCTAACAAAGAAAAGTTTGTTGAGGTAAGAGAATCCTTGAAACATTGAATTCAAGTAATTCAATCTCTTACGGAGGATCTCCACCAAGTATAGGAAGATGTCGAAGGACATCATGCTATTCTTGAGAAAGGTATCAAAGAGTTTCCTAGTCAACTTCTTGAGGAGAATCGTATCTTCCTGCTGGCCACAGAAATATCTCAGATCTTCAAAGAAGCCATCATGAAATTGATTGACAGTTCAAAATTTTCAGAAGCCTCACTGAACGTCATGTGTGATACAAGGCTCACATAGGATAACTAAAAATGCATCTTGACAGATGCAAGAAGGTTCACTCATCTACCATGAGATTGATCACGAGAATTCACACCATTGTGGATTACACTGTTGGTCCAGATGAGAAGTTTGTGCAAGAGACCAGGAGGAAATATGAAGACTTCCGCGCCCAAGGCAAAGAAACATGAAGCAGCTTCCTGTTCTCCAGTGTTAGACATTTTCGGTGCATCCCTTTATGCATCTTGTAAATATTTCCTAACATCTTAAATGTCCTTTTGTAAATTGTAATTGCACCAAGTTCGAAGATGTAATCTTTTGAAAACAAATTACACTTTGACTTTGGTCAAAGTTAGGTGAGATCTCCTAAAATCGCTCACCTAACTTTCCTTGATTTTCTCAATTAGATTCCTAATTTTTCTCATCCCTCTTTCTATATAATGTGAGAAATTTCTATTGTAAATTTATCCTTTAGTATTTTGCAATGAAGTGCTGCCCTTTTTGAAGCAGAATTGTGAAACTTTGTGTTCATGCTTTGTGAATGAAATTTGATTAATAAAGAAGAAGATTGCAAGCCAGACTTTGTGTTGGATTTGATAATCTTATGAATTGATCTCATTTGGTGGTGATTAGCTTATGAAATTTGAAGGACTCTAAGTAATTTATGTAAACTTTGTGTTACATCCTTTATTTAGATTTTCATTTGTGTTTTGGATAATATTGTTGAATGATCTACAAGACTTTGTGCTTGTAATTGTTTATGCTATTTGAATACTTTGGTTGGATAATCTACAAGACTTTGTGCTTGTAATTGTTCATGCTTTTCAAGGAATTGCTACATCTAGGAAGACTTTGAGCTTCTAACGTGACAAACAATACACTTTTCATAGATCCACCATTGATAAAGCTACAGAACGACTTTGTGCTTTCATGAGCTTTCCCTTTTACTTTATTTGTTTATTGTTAATCACTTCTGGTATCTCTACGCTTTGCTTTGACAAGATAGAGGTATTGGTATTACTGCTCGTTGTTAGTTTAAGGTTATTAAGAATTGTGAACTTCCAACAATGAAGCATTGTAAACATCTTCTCTGAAAAAAGAGAGAAGGATGAATGTAACACAGCCCCCCCACTTCGTAAGTTTTGTGTACATTTTCTAATTACTTGTTTGTTTTACTATCGCTTCTGTCAGCAGTAAGAAGGGTGCCTCCCCTTTCTGAGAGGAGAGATTTACATCTCACATAGCTGCATGGCTGAAGTCCTAGTTGTGTAATCTATCAAAAAGCTGATTACATAATTTTCACCCAACAGTTTTTTGGCGACTCCGCTGGGGAAAGGACATACACAATCTAAGCCTCACTTTTTTGATTGAAGTAGATTAGTTTCCTTTTTCTTGTGGTTCTTTTGTATATTGTTAACTCTATAACGTCCATCGTATTCAGATCTACATTCTGGCAGACTGGATATATACACAAGGATTGAGGGCTCAAGGAGTAGCAGATCCACTTTTTGAGGAGTTCTTGCAACGTGATTTTCCATTTACTCTCCCACGAGTAAGATCACCATTGCAACGTGCTATAAGCTATCCTCGACGTAGCCAAAGATCTCCTCTCCCAAGTGTTTGGTTTGTTTACTGCAGACGTCCTGTTCAAGTACCTATTGTGTAACTAGTCATGGTCGCATCACCTACAGGACCATGGGGAAATGCTTTTGGTCCCCTCCGTTTGGCTGCACCTTTGCACGAACTATTGCACGTATCCAGGAAGCATCTCCCGAAGTTTCAAGGTGATGGAAAACAACACCCTGATGAGCACATATCCGCATTCTACATCATTTGTGGCGTTCTTGGCATTGAACATGAAGATGTTTCTGTAAGATTGTTCATTGAATCCCTTCAAGGGGTTGCAGCCGAATGGTTCTTCACCCTTCCTAACGCCTCTATCACCGATTGGGCCACTCTTTGCACTAAATTTGAAGAAAGATTTAAACCTGCTGAAGATTCGCATGCTCTATTGGCGCAACTCACCACCATGCGTAAAGAAGCTCATGAGCCTATGCATGAGTTTGTGGTGAAATTCAATAAATTGGTGACGCATAATCCCAACTGATGCAAGACCAATGGATCATAACCTATAGTGCTTCTTCATCAACACTCAACTACCCAAGGTGAGTTTCTACTTACGTAGAGAAAATCTTGGCAATGTTGAAGCAGCCCAACAATTGGCTACCAGTCTGGAGGACAACATGATCCTTGCTAGAGAAATTAGGATGGGAACTAACAGAAATAAAAGGATGCAAGCCTTAGGGTCTTCGGCATCCAATGTTAGTACTCCCACTGCTAGCTCAAATTTCACAGATCCCATGGTCCAAAGGTTGGCGAATGAAGTTTTGTCTCTTAAGAAACAAGTTTCAAGCAATAAAAATAGTAACAATTACAAGGACGTCCCTAGGAGGACTTTCCCTAATTATGTTGGCAACAAAAATCAGAATCGTCTCCCAGCACCTCCAGGAAGGCTTGCTTTGGAAGCCCCGCCTACTAACAATGCTACGGGATACTATGATACTGGACATGATGATTATGCACAACCCGAATACCCTGAAGAAGAAAATTTTGATCTCTTCCAAGAAGAAGAAACTGAACTGGTTGGCGACTCCAAGATTAGCTATTTGCAAATGATGGAAGAAGAAGACGACGACTTGGTGACTAACACTTACGCTGTTTTTATGCGGCATCAACAAAATCAGCTTGATAAAGCTCAAGCTGCTACTGTTCCAAAAAAAGAGAAGCCACCAGTAATGATCGCCAAAAGAGGATCTCCCCTCCCTTGGCAACCTAAGAAAGCAGCAAATCCACAAGTGCACCTCGCTCTCCTTCATCAACTTCCGTTATTCCTAAAGCTAATCCTCTCGTTCTAAAGACCAGTGTACCTTTGTGAAACTAATCAGTGAAGTTACAACTTCCAACCTACAAAGTTCTTTCTAGGCTTTCGAAATTATTGACCATGCCAAGAAAACCAAGGTTCAAATGTCCAAGGCTGAATACCTCAAAGCCAACCCTGACCAATTTGATAGACTTGTCAAGTTCGTCAATGATAAAAGAATTTCTCCAAGTCAAGATACACCTCCTGACATCCCAGTTACTCCTAAACCTAAGATATCACAGAGTAACCTTGTATCTAATCCTCTAACTGCTTCCAGACGCATTGATTCATTTTTCATCTCCCTACTTGTAAATGGTTTCAAGCTAAGTAACTGTGTCATAGACTCTCGTGCATCCGACAATGTGATGCCCGCCAAGGTAGCTACTGCTTTAGGCCTTGAAATGACCAAAACTCTCAGCTGTTGTTTTTCCATGGAGAATAAACAAGTTCCATTAATTGGTCAGATCAAAGATGCGCAATACGCATTCACTGCATACCCGGAGAAGAAAATAAAAAATGATGGTCCTCGTGGCCGATGTACCAGCTTCCTACGGAATCCTCCTCGGATGCAATTTCTGCAAAGATGTTGGAGGAGAACTAAGTATGGATATGTCTGAAGCAAGAATACCAGTAAAAGGTGTGATGCAAAAGCTGATCCCTGAAAAAGAATCAAAGTTTTCAATTGCCAAGTCAGATGATCCCAGAGCTCAGATTTTGTTTGAATCCTCAGGTGTGGGAACTTACTATCTATAGACGAATGAGGTAGGAGAATCCTTGACTCAAAATGAGTTAGAAAATGATGATATTTCCTCCACTTCAAATGAGATGTCATTAGGTGATTTGTCTATCTCTGACCATGAATCATCGTCAGATGATGAAGCTTTGGACTTCAACACTGTTAGCATTGGTGATCCCAACGGTGTCTGGTTGCTCAAGTTTGATGGTTGCTGCTCTTCGACCGGCTCTGGAGCAGGAATGGTTTTTATTTCGCCAACAAGAAAGTTTTTCCCTTTCTCCTTCAAGTTGCAGTTTGATAACACCAATAACACTGCTAAGTATGAAGCCCTGTTGTTGGGAATGCAAGTCGCGCTGAAGAAAGGTATAAAAAATATCCATGCACAAGGTGATGCCGAGTTGATAGTATGTCAAGTGAGAAATCTCTATCACACAAAGAATGAGAGACTTAGGAATTATCGTAATCTAGTATGGGATTCCATTGAGGAATTCAAAGCTTTTGATATCTCTGTTGTTTCTAGAGAATACAATACTAGAGCTGATTCCCTCACAATCTTTGCCATGCTCTTGGTGCCACACAAAGACTTTCAAGGTTCTACCTACACCATAGAGTTGGTTTTCTGCCCAAGTGTTCTTGACAATTCAGAGAACTAGCAGATTTTCAATGACAATCACCAAATCATCGCCTTTCTTGAGAAAGCAGAGAATGTTGATGAGTTGTATTTTGAGGGTAGCGATTCTCCGCCTCGATAATTTGTGTCTAATATAGATCTTGTCAGGGGTGAAGAATATTTGCAACTCAAAGGGAATAAGATTCCCAAAGGATTGGTATCCTTGGAAAAGATTTTTGACAAGCATGATCACCATGTGAAGAAGCAACTCTCATATTCTGACTCATCTAATGAAGCAGAATAGATTAATTTAGGAACCGAAGCCAACCCTAAGATGGTGAACATTGGAAAATGTTGCACGACTGAAGAAAGAAGACAATTTGCTTAGCTACTACAGGAGTATATTGATGTCTTGGCATATTCATACGAAGATCTAAAATCATTTCGGCCTAAAGAAGTGCAACATGATATCCCTCTCAAGGTTGGAGCTTTGCCTTACAAACAAAAGCAGAGGCAGTATAATCCCAAGATCTCTGGAAAAATTTTGGCAGAAGTTCAAAAGATGTTGAATGCATGGATAATATTCCCTATCCATCATTCAACATGGATAGCCAATATCGTCCTCGTTCGTAAGAAGAATGGTGAAATCCGCATTTGTGTAGATTTCAGAAATCTAAATCAATTGTCTCTCAAAGACAATTACCCACTTCCAGTGATGGATCAAGTTCTACAAAATGTAACTAGATCCAAGATGCTCTCCATGCTAGACGGATTTTCCGGCTATAATAAAATTGAAGTTAATTCAAGTGATCAACACAAAACCACTTTCACAATGCCATTGGGAACCTTTGCATATCGTAGGATGCCATTTGGTTTGATCAACACTGGCACTACATTCCAACGTGCCATGGATCTTGCTTTTCGTGACGTGATGGGAAAGTTCATTGTGGTGTATCTTGACGATCTCACAGTTTTCTCTAAGCAACGTCATGAGCATTTCTACCACTTGAGGCAAACTCTTGAGAGATGCCGTCAGCACAGTATTTCCCTAAATCCCCAAAAGTCAACTTTTGGGGTGACAAAAGGTAAACTTCTTGGTCACATTGTATCTACAGAAGGAATCAAGATCAACTTGGAAAGAGTCAATGGAATTAAATCTCTCACTTTGCTGTCAAGCAAGAAAATTGTTCATTCTTTCTTCAGCAAAGTAAACTTCTTAAGGATGTTTCTTCCAGACTTTGCTGAAAAGACCCGTCATATTGTGAATATGGTGAAGGGTAACGCCACATTCCATTGGACGACATAAGGCAAAGCAGTGTTCGATGACATCAAGGAGGCCATTACTCATGCACCTGTGTTTGTCTACCCTAACTACACCAAAGATTTTGTTATGTACAATTATGCTTCTGAGCATACACTATCAGCAATTTTGGTACAAGAAACTGATGAAAGCTTTGAATCCCCCATTGCATTCATGAGCTGCCCCCTGAAGAATTATGAATTGAAATATTCTCAAATGGAGAAACACGCTTTCGCAGTTGTAAAATCCGTCAAGCATTTCTGGTTCTACATTCTAAGCGGTCATGTGAAAGTTCTCATCCCAGATTTGACTATTAAGTCTATCCTAACACAACAAGAATTTGGAACAAAAAGAGGCAATTGGATTGCCACGATTCAGGAATATGATCTAGAGATTAAACCCACTAAGTTGATACGTGGATGTGGACTTTGTCAGCTTATTGCAGAAAATAGTCCAGATGAAGAAATTTCAGAGGATGAAGAAGTTTCAGACAAGGAGGAGGTTGATCCCAGTACACTTCCAATGGTACTATTCGTTAGCACCACTGACAAATGGTATTCCAACATCGCTCACTTCCTAACATACGGAGAATTCCCTAATCACTTGACTCCAAAGGAAAAGAGAACCATCAAGCTGAAATTGGCTAATTTTGTCTTATGGGACAATAGCTTGTATAAGTGTGTGATGGACGAGACATTTCTTAGATGTGTTGATAAGGAACAACAGCAAAAGTTTCTAAAATCTTATCATGATTTGGCATGTGGTGGGAATTTCTTAGCACCAGTAACCACTCAAAAAAATCCTGAGAGCAAAGTATTACTGGCCCACACTTTTTCAGGACACATACTCTTGGGTGCGTAAGTGTGAATTATGCCAACATTTTGTCGGCTGTCCCAGGTTGGCATCTTTGCCATTAAAACCTGTTGTGATTGAAGAACCTTTCCAACAATGGGGCATTAATTTCATAGGTGCAGTTAATCCATCGTCAAGTGCTGGACATATCTATGTTTTAACTGCTACTGACTATTTCACCAAATGGGTGGAAGCGATACCTACCAAGCATGCTACTTCAGAGGTAGTGTACAGTTTCTTAAAAGAAAGCATTATTTCCAGGTTCGGTGTGCTAAACAAGATTGTTGTTGACAATGCTTCCGCCTTCTCATCAAACGAGATTACTAAGTTTTGTTTTGAACATGGTATAACCTTATCACATTCTTCTAACTATTATCCACAAGGTAATGGTCATGCATAATCTAACAACAAGAATCTGGTGACTATAATCCGCAAGCTGGTAGATGAGAATCAACGTTTGTGGCACAAGGCTTTGTTTGACACTTTGTGGGAAGATAGAATAACTCCGAAGCGAGCAATCAGCATGTCTCCTTTTCAACTCTTGTATGGGTTGAATGCTGAGATTCCCATAACCTTGGAACTACTAGCCCTCAAATTGGCTAAGGCCATTGAAGATGAGACTTTTGACAACTCTGTTGATAAGCGCATCATGTATCTCTCTAAATTGGAAGAGAATCGGGTTCAAGTGGCTGACCGCATCGCGAAACACCAGGACCAAGTGAAGAAGTTGTTTGACAAAAAGCTAAGTCTCTAGAATTTCAAATTGGTGACCTCGTTCTCCTGTGGGACAAACAAAGAGAACCAAAGGGTATGCATGGGAAATTTGACTCACTGTGGACAGGACCTTTCCAAACACATTAGTTGCATGGTGAAAACAGTTTCTTGTTAGCATATGGAGATGGAATGCCATTTTCCCTTCCTCATAGTGGGCAACATCTCAAGCACTTTACACAGTAAAGAAGTTGGCATTGGTATGTAAATACTTTTTATTTTTTAAGTCCTTTTGAGTCTTTATGTTTTAAGTTCTGTCGTCGTCATTGCCTGAATCTAAGCCCAATGGATGGATAAACACACTTGAATTCTGGAATTCTTCTTCCTTCATTCTTTTCAAAGAATGACCGAAGGAAGATCCCCAGCAGGAGCCAGTTGTTATCACAGAATCTACCAGCGCTCGTTCCACGGATAACCCCTACGAAACTTGTCGATTTCCTAGGATTCGTGAAGTTCAAG
>VDFB02001308.1:0-78120 GCA_007258455.2 Sequoia sempervirens
TGAATAGTCCTATTTTTCTTTTAACTACTCCATTTATGTTGATGATTCCCTATGGGTATACAAGTGCCTCTTTATTCCATAAATCTCACAAAACATGTTAAACTCATTGGAGGTGAACTCTCCACCTCTGTCAGACCTCAAACATTTGATCTTCAAATCCATTTCATTTTCAACCATAGCTTTAAATGTTTTAAATTTATCTAGAGCGTCAAATTTATCTTTGAGAAAGGTATCCCATGTCATTCTAGAATAATCATCAATCAAAAGCATAAAATACCCGTTTCCTTGAAGAATTCTCACTCTTGTGGGACCACAAAGGTCTATATGTACCAATTCCAACAATCTGGTAGAAACTTGTTCCTTTCCTTTGAAACTACTTCTTGTTTGTTTTCTAAATTAATAATCTCTGCAAATACCATTGATAGGCTTTGTAATCCTTTGAAGATCTCTCATTGCTTGAACTGAACTGATTCTAACCAAATTATTAAAATTAATGTGACACATCCTCTTGTACCTTAACTAGCTATCATTAAGCTGAGTGATAAAGAAACAAACACTAGCACCCTTGAGCTAATAGATATTTCCATCTGTCCTCTTTCTAGCAAAAATTACAATTCCAAAACCTTTTTTAATATCACATCCATCATCTTGAAACATTAGGTTGTATTCTTTTCTACGCATTTTTCCAACATTCAAAAGGTTATGCCTTAAGCTCTTGACATAGTAAACATCATAAGTATTATTCTTGTCATCAAAACTGATTGAACATATTCCAAAAATATTAGCACCTAGATCATCTCTGAATTTAACAAGTCCTACATCATTTTTTTCAAGTTTAACAAACTTACTCTTGTCTCTGGTCATGTGATTTGAGAAGCCACTGTCAATAACCCAATAGTTCTTCTCTTGCCTAGCATGAAAAGTAGATACCGAGGTACCTTCAATCTTATCCTTCTTCTCTGGAGCACTTTCCTTCACACATCTTTTAGAGTTAGTAGAAATGGATTCATCTTTTAAAGCCAAAAGCAAGCATTCATTATCATCAGCATCTCCATAATCAGATTCATCATCAAAATACCAACATCTTCTCTAACATAATAGCCTTTCTTTATCATCTTACCTTTGTTCTCCTTAATCTTATTATTCACAACTCTATTTGGAAATCTTGAAGCATAGTGACCTATATTTCCACAACTGAAGCACTTGAAAAGTAATTTACCCTTGTACTTATCGATGCCCTTTTTCATCCTTCTTACAAAGTTAGATTCCACATCATCAAAGTCCTCTCCATTTGAATTTCCAACGTTTTTTTATTTTCCAATCTTGAAAGTAGTCTCCACTTTTCACCATTTTTCGGACCATTTTTTCTTATTTCAAGTGTATTTAGTATGCCAAACAATTGATCTCTAGTGTAAGTATTAAAATCTACAAATTCCCTAATAGTAGAAACCTTTTCACTATAAGAATCAGGAAGAGTTATGAGAATTTTCTTTACCACTTTAGGTTCTTTAACTTATGCACCAAGGCCTCTCATTACACTTACTAGTTCATTAACTCTCTGCATATAACTTGTGATTGTTTCATCATCAGACATTCACAAAGTCTCAAATTGTGCCTTCAAATTTTGTAACAAGTAGCTTGTTTAACCTTATCATTTCCTTCATAAATTCTTTCTAGCTTATCCCAAACTTCTTTAGTAGTTTTCAGATCCATAACTTTCACTAATTCAATATTTGCAAGAATAGTCAAAAGAACAAACCTTGCCTTACCATCCATTTCATAAGCTTTGATTTCATCACTTGTGCATGGTCCATTTCTAGGTATGGTGTATATAGCCTTCACTACCTTTGCAACTTCAAATCCAAGATAAATCAAATAGCCTTCCATCTTCGCATTCCAAAATTCATAGTTTATACCATCAAATATAGGGATGTCCTTGTTTTCCATCCTAGATCTACCTCAAGTGTTCAAGATTTTCTCTAAGGAACCTCGCTCTAATACCAATTTTTGAATGAACAAGACAACTAAGAGGGGAGGTGAATCATTTGTATCCAATTAAAAAATCAAAAACCTCAATAGTAATTAGATCCACATGTAGCCATAAAAACCTTCATATGTTATAATGTTTAATCATGAAATGCAGATAACAAAAACTAAAATGACAACACCATGTACATAGGAGAAAACCATATTTTGAGTGGAAAAACCATGGTTAGGATTAGCTCACAATATAAGTAATTGCAAAAATAGTACAACATGATCATTGCCAAAATAGGAAACACTGTCCAGAAAGGATCACAATCCAGGCTCACTACTAGAATAGAAAGAAGAAAAGAAGATAGAATGTTACACAGAGAACATGATCTCAATGTAATAAAAATCTACCACAATAGCTCCAACATATCATAGCCTTCTATAAATGATTGCAAACACCTTCTACTCATTGCATCTAGTAATCTAACACTTTAAAGCTTGCACTACTCTACTCAAGCTCACACTGCAACATTTTTCTACATTCCACACTCTCACTCCATCTATTATCAATTCAACTTGTATTTATAATATCCTCAACTTGAAAAACATCTTTAAGTTGGCTACACACACCTTTACACTTTAAAAATTCAAAAGAGGTCGGCATTAAGCATTCCTGTAGTTGATAGAAATAAAAGTGGACCAATATAAAACTTAATTGGGACCCAAAACAATTCTCACATGCGACACTAAACCTTCATTAATGTTTAAACATCTTCAAATATGGTGTAAACACCAAGTTGGTCGTTACCTGTGTAAACACAATTAAAATTTGAAGTACACACTTCCTCAAATCCAAGGATGACTTGAAAACTGCACAACACACCTCTAGAAATTATAGAGTGATCCACAAACTACCTGATATCCAACAAATTCTTCACACCAACTCACACCTTCAGAATATATAGGCCCAGTACACTCAAACCACTCTTCCACATACTATAACTTAGAATACCAACTTTCAAAGAACCAAACCATGAATCCTCTTGACAAAAACAAGATAAAAACATCATAAACCATCCTTCAGAACCATAAGTCTTAAAGCCTAATTGCAGAGAAATATAGAGAACAAACATTTGTCCTAGACACTTTTGTAAGAAACACTCTAAATCTAGTTCATAAACTAATGAACATATCTTTCACTACACATTAATCTAGAAGCTGTAGAAGAGGGGGATTCACTACTCATGAGTTCTCTTCATTCAGAGAGCCTCACAAGGGGGATTTCCCTAAACTACTTCAAGGAATAGCAATAAGAGTTTTTAATGCAGGAGCATCTAGTGGTGTAAGGGAAATCTTGCATCACCCAAAACATGCATTGCATTTATATTTCCTTTGGTTATCTTTTTGTAGATTTTTTTGCATTTCTAGATACCTTTTTCGTCATTATGTAAATCCCCACTTTTAGTTTTATTTCTTTGCTTTTTTTGGCCAACTGCTATTTTTAGCAACTTTTGGAATTTGCTACTATTTTTAGCAACTTGTGGAGTTTGAAAGTGTGTGGAACGAAAATTATATGAGAGTATTTATAATGAAAAAATAAGAATATTGGTGAAAGAATCAGGCCGAGAGCATTCCTGGTTTAAAAGATATTGCAGTTTCAGTCTCCTAGAAAAGCACCTAAAAACTTTCCAAATTAGGTTTGAGGCACTAAACAGCCCTGAAATAGCCTGAAAACTTGCCAAAATTGGCATGGAATACTTTGAACATGTTCTTGACTCTGAGACCTTTCCGATGGTTCAAACAGCTCAAAAAAAGGAGTCCTGGATCAAAAGTTATGGCTCTCAGAAGTTGGTACACTTTCAAAATGTGTTGAATTTTGAATGGTGTTTTAATCTTTCAATTTCAAATTGTAATTCTTGGCACCAAACCACCAAAACTCATAACTTGAATGTTATTTTTGGATCCAAAGGGAAAAGGGGATATTTATGGGGGGATGTTTCTGATTTTTATAGCTTTTTGGGGAAAACAAGTTTGCATGCTGCGAAAAGGGGAACTTCTGTAATTTCTAAAACTTTTGTAGCTTGCATGTATCATAGAGCTCAAGGATTTGGGATCCTCTGCATGTTGGAATTCCATTATTGAATAATAATAATTTTTTCTAGTTTTGTGCATTATTTATGTGTCTCGGGTTTGCTCCCTCATTAGGTGGTATCAGAGCGGGTTTTCTTGAGCACGTTAACAAATTACCAATTGTGAGGCAATTCACACTAGGACCATGGTTGTGGGTTTGAGGTATTCAAGATGCCTCCAAGAGTGATGCTTGGTAGGCATGGTGGTGCCACAGGTGGAAGAGGTGGAAAAAATGCTGGTGGAAGAGATCCATTGGTGGTTGAGGGTTTCAGAGCCCTCCAGAGACAAATTGATGCATTATAGGAGTAGATGAGAAGAGGGTTAAACCTGGGAAGAAGAGGAGAAAGTGAGGATGAAGAAGAGGTGGAAGATACAAATGTAGAAGAGGAAGAAGTGATTGATCAAGATCAAATGAGGCTGATTAGGGCCATTTCGAAGATTGAAAAAAGACCTAGAATAGAAGTCCCCAGTTATTCTGGAAGTTTGAACCCAGAAGAGTTGATTGACCAGATCAATGAGGTAGAAGAGTATTTTGAGTATGAAGAATTAGAGGACCCAGATCCAGCTAAGTTTGCAAAAATAAAGCTGAAGGGCCATGCCAATATTTGGTGGAAAGAGGTCTAGCTGGAGATAAATTGGGAAAGGAAAGATCAACAATTGGGATCGCATGGTGGAGAAATTGAAGTAGTTCATACCAGTGGACTATGAGTTAAATTTATTGAAGAAATTGCAAGGGTTGAAGTAAGGAAGTAGATCTATGAAAGAATACATGGAATATTTTCACAAGATGATCATTAGAACGAGACATCCAAAGGATAACAAGGAGAAGGTATCTTGTTATCTTAATGGGTTATGACCGAGCATTCAAGAGGAGTTAACCCTAGTCAGAATGACCACCATTGAGGACGCGTACTAGTTTGCCATGAAAGTTGAAGAAAAACTAAACAAAAGGTTTGATAATAAAAAAAAAGGAAGAGGAGGTCAGAGCGGAAAGGGTGGTGGAAGATCTTTTGGAAGCCGAAATGAGGATCAGAAGAAAAATGGAGATGTGGGTACCAATTGAGGATAGAGTAGTGATAATTTCTATTGCTTGCGTGATCAAAATAGTGGTGAGAAAAGAGGTAGAGGACAACGTAGATCTAGACAAGGATCTAGAAGAGGTGGTTTTAGAGAAACTTGTTTCTAGTGTGGTGAAGAAGGGCATTGATCCTATAAATGTCCACAACACCAAGAAAGGATAAACATAAGGCCAAAAGGTCATGGAAGGGTTGCACATGCAGATGAGGAGGCCCAATCTGAGCATTTAGATGATGCTTAAAGGGGAGAAGCCCTAGTGATTGGAGAGAAGGAGCCAAAATAGAGGAAGAATTTGTTTCACACAAGGTGTAAATGTGAAGGAAAATGTTGTGATGTCATTAGTGATAGTGGGAGCTGTGATAATTTGGTGTCAAAAGAGATGGTTGCAAAACTAAAGTTGAAGAGGGAAAGGAATCCACATCCGTATTGGATTTCCTGGCTACAGAAAGATCACAAAGTTCTGGTCAATGAGCAGTGCCTGGTGAATTTCAAAATTGGGAGCTATCATGATGAGGTACTCTGTGATATCATCCCCATAGATGCATGTCATATGTTGTTGGGGAGGCCATGGCAGTTTGACAAGCAAGCTATACATGATGGCCATGCAAACATGTATTCCTTGATGAAGGATGGAGTTTTCCATAAGCTAAAACCCCTAAAGGAGGCTGAAGAAAAGGTATGCAGTAGTGCTAGGGTTTGTTATGTTGATGGAAGGAAATTTTTAGAAGGCATGAATCATGAGCATCTGTGTTATGCATTGATTCCTAGAATGGATAAAGAGGATAGTGGGAATGTACCCGTATAAGTTTTTGGGTTATTGGGTGAGTTTCAGGAGATTTTTTCTGATAATTTACCCAAGGGTTTACCACCAGTGAGGAAGATCAGTCATTAGATTGACTTGATCCCTAGAGCCAGTTTACCCAATAAGGTAGCTCATAGAATGACTCCTGAAGAAAATGAGGAGTTGAATAGACAAGTTCAGGAGTTGTTGAGAAAAGGTTTGATTCGAGAGAGTCTGAGTCCATGTGTAGTAACTATAGTGCTAGCACTAAAGAAGGATGGAGAGTGGAGAATGTGCAAAAACTTCCAAGCCATAAAGAAGATAACAATCAAATATTGATTTCCCCTGCCAAGGATGGATGACTTGATGGACTATTTGAGTGGAGCGCAGTACTTCACAATGATTGACCTGAAGAGAGGATATCACCAGATTCATATTCATGAGGGAGATGAATGGAAGACCTCCTTCAAGACAAAAGAGGGCTTGCACGAGTGGTTAGTCATGCTTTTTGGGCTAACCAAGGCACCAAGCACATTCATGCAACTCATGAACAAGGTATTGAAAGAGTTTCTGGAAAATTTTGTTATTTTGTACTTAGATGATATTTTAATATTTAGTAAGTCCTTGGGTGAGCATTTGGTGCATATTCATAGAGTCTTTGAAAAGTTGAGAGAAGAGAAATTGTTGATTAATTTGAAGAAGTGTAGTTTTGTGAGGAAGGAGTTAGTGTACTTGGGATTTGTTTTTTCAGCAAAAGGTCTCAAGATGGACCCAGAGAAGGTGAAGGCTATTCTGGAATGGCCTACCCCAAGAAATGCTACTGAGGTGAAATCTTTCCATGGTCTAGCCAGTTTTTATAGAAAGTTCATTAGAAAATTCAGTAGTATTTGTGCACCCTTGATTGAAATAATGAGAGGGGATAGAAAAGAGTTCAAGTGGAGCACTAGAGAAATGAAGAGTTTTTATCTGTTGAAGTAAAATGTGGTAGAGCAACCAGTTTTAGCCCTCCTAGATTTCAATAAGGTGTTTTAGGTGGATTGTGATGCTAGTGGTTGTGCCATTGGAGTAGTTTTGAGCCAAGAAGGTAAGCCCATTTCCTATTTCAATGAAAAGTTAAATGATGCAAAGAGAAAGTACTCTGTATATGATTAAGAATTTTATGCAATAGTTCAAGAATTAAATAAATGGAGATATTATCTATTGTCAAAGGAGTTTGTTTTGTTTACTGATCATTAAGCATTATAGCATTTGAATAGTCAAGGGAAATTAAATCAAAGGCATATGAAATGGGTAGAATTTTTGCAAAGATATACCTTTGTTTTAAAGTATAGGAGTGAGAGGTCAAATAGGGTTGCAGATGCCTTAAGTCGGAGGAAAACATTGTTGAATGAGATGCAGATTGAAGTGGTCAGGTTCAATGAACTCAAGACATTGTACCCTAAGGATCCTAATTTTGTAGAGGCTTGGAAAGCTTGCAAGGAGCCTGTTACAGTTGATAGGACAAGGTGGTTAGATTTCATAATCCAGGATGACATGTTGTTTAAAGGAAGCCAATTGTGTATTCCAAAGAGTTCCATGAGGGAGAACCTAATAAGGGAGAAGCACAGTGGAGGAATGGTTGCACATTTTGGTCGGGATAAGACTATTGCCATTATCAGTGAACATTATTATTGGCCGCAGTTGTCATAGGATGTGAGGAAGTTTGTACATAGTTGCAAGGTGTGTCAGATGGCTAAGGGAGTGAGCCAGAATACAACGTTGTATCAGCCCTTACCTATACTAGAGAGGCCTTGGGAAAATATAAGTATGGACTTTTTTTTTGGTTTGCCAAGGATGCAGAGTGGGAATGATTCAGTGTTTGTGGTAGTTGACAGATTTTCAAAGATGACACATTTTATTCCATGCCTAAAGACCCATGATGCAATCCACATAGCTGAATCTTTGTTCAGAGAGGTGGTGAGGCTAAATGGTCTGCCAAAGAGTATAGTCTCAAATCGTGATACCAAGTTTGTGGGATACATTTGGAGGACCTTGTGGAAAAAGTCGAAGACAAAGTTGAAGTTTAGTTTTGTACACCATCCACAAACTAATGGGTAGATTGAGGTTGTGAAAAAAAGTATGGGTAATCTACTGAGATGCTTGGTAGGAGATAAACCCAAGGGATGGGACTTGATCTTACCCCAGGAAAAATTTTCTTACAACAATTTTGTCAACAAAAGCATTGGTAGATCACCATTCCAGATTGTGTATGGAGGCAATCCTAGGACCGCTCCAGAATTGAGGAAGATGGACTAGGACAAGAAGACTAGTGTCGAAGCCAAAGACTTTGTAGAGCACATCAAGAATGTACATGAGGAGGTAAGAGAACATATCAATAAGATGAATATGCAGTATAAGGCTAAGGTAGATCAGAAGAGGAGGAATAAGGAGTTTTAGGTAGGTGATGAAGTGATGGTCCACTAAGGAAGGAAAGGTTTCTAGTGGGAACCTATAACAAATTAAAGATGAAGAAGTTTGGTCCCTATAAAATTTTGAAGAGGCATGATTCAGGGAACACATATGAGGTAGAGTTACCAAATGGAGTCAACATTTCCCATGTGTTCAACATTTTAGATTTGACAAAGTATTATGAAGGTGGCACAGAGGAAGTACCAGCAATGGAACAATGTGGCATTCCAACATCTACTCTAGAGAAGGGGGAGATTGAAGCAATCCTGGATAGCCATGTGGGAAGGAGTACCAAAAATAGATAATATGAGGAATATCTAGTGAAGTGGAGAGGAAGGCCTATCGAAGACTCATCCTAGTTGTTTAAGGTATAGGTTGACCATTTGGGTTTTCCTCAACATCTGAGACATGATAGGGTCACTTCTCAAATTACCCTAGGTGTCTGATACAGAGCATCCAGTGGTGTAAGGGCAATCTTGCATCACCCAAAACCATGCATTGCATTTATATTTCCTTTGGTTAGTTTTTTGTAGATTTCTTTGCATTTCTAGATACCCTTTTCATCATTATGTAAATCCCCACTTTCAATTTTGTTTTTTTGCTTTTGGTCAACTGCTATTTTTAGCAACTTTTGGAATTTGTTGCTATTTTTAGCAACTTGTGGAATTTGAAGGTGTTTTGGAATGAAAATTATATGAGTTGATTTAGAATGGAAAAATAGGAAGATTGGTAAAAGAATCAGGCCAAGATCATTCCTGATTTAAAAGATATTGCAGTTTCAGTCTCCCAGAAAAGCACCTAAAAACCTTCCAAATTAGTTTTGAGGCACTAAACAGCCACAAAACAGCCCAAAAACTTTCCAAAATTAGTGTAGTAGATTTCAAGCATGTTCTTGAATCTGAGACCTTTCCAACGGTTCAAATGGTTCAAAAAATGGAGTCCCAAATCAAAAGTTATGGCTCCTGGAAGTTGGTACACTTTCAAAATGTGTCGATTTTCGAATGGTGTTTTAATCTTTTAATTTCAAATTGTAATTCTTGGTGCCAAACCGCCAAAAATCATAACTCAAATGTTGTTTTTGGCTCCAAAGGGAAAAAGGGCTATTTATGGGAGGATGTTTCTTATTTTTGTAGTTTTTTGGGGAAAAAGAGTTTGCATGCTGCAAAAAGGGGAACTGTAATTTTTGTAATTTTTGAAACTGTTGTAGCTTGCATGTATCACAAAACTCAAGGATTTAGGATCCTCTGGATGTAGGATTTCCATTATTGAATAATAATAAAGTTTTCTAGTTGTGTGCATTACTTCTGTGTCTTAGGTTTGCTCCCTTGTTAGTTTCAAAATCTAAAAGTGTAGGTTACAAAGATTTTCTCAACAAGTTGAAAAGCTCTTGGCCAAAGGATGATAAAATGACATAAGGATGATAGTGCGGCATGCTGATGTCTCAGAGGTACACTAGAATCTCATACAGACCATAGAATTAGTTTATCTTAGAAAATACAAAGTGACTATTTCTATTCTAATTACTGAGAATTTATTCAATGTAATAAAGCTAAAATGAAGTGAAATAAAAGTGATAAAGATAAGAAGAAGAAAGGAAAGAAGATACTCACAACAATCCAAGTAATGAAGCCTCCAGCTAGTAGATATCTTCTGTACCTACAAGTGTAATATCTAGAGAAAGTGTTGGGGTTGTATAGGGGTTTTCCTCAGTTAAACCCCCATTATGGTGTTCCCACCTCCACAGACATCCAGATAGAAAGAGAGAATGTAACTGAAATTGAAAAAGTGAATGTAACTGAAATTGAAAAAGTGTGTGGTGAAAGAAAAACCTACTCAAGAGTAGAACCCACACCACCAAGTGTGAGTGATAAAAGAAAATCCCACTTAAAGAGGAGAATCCATATCACTAAAGAGGCAATAAAATTAATCCCCATTCAAGGAGGAGAACCCATATCGAAAAGTAACAATGCAAACGGTAGGGGATATGGAATCCCAATATGCTCACAAACATAAGACAAAGGAGATAGGTGTGAGAGACAAAAGGGTGTTACAAAGGATGTGAGTGTTGTTGTAACAATCTATATAGAGCAATGAGAGCAAGAGATGAAGAGTAGAAGGATAGAGCCAAAGCAAGAGAGAAGCAAGAATTAGAAGAGTGGAGTTGGAAGAAGTTCAAAAGATGCGAATGGAGTGAAAAGACTACCTTTAAGGAGGGAAAATAAGCTTCTCTAGATGTTAAAAGGTGTCTCGTGCCATTACCATTGACAAAATATGATGACAAGTGGCAAGCATGCTCAAAGACAACTTTTTGAGCATTGAAACATTGCAGGATGCTAGCATGGCACGCAAACATCCATGTGGCATGTTAATGTCTAGAGATGTCACACTACAAAACAACAAAAATGGGAAAAGACCTTGGGTCAATGAAAGCTGACACACAAGGGTAGTTATTGAGAAAGGGTGTTGGAGCATCTTGAGAGGGAAAAAGGCTAATGTAGGGGCTAAAATGAGCCTACTCAAGATGCTAAGAGAGTGGACACTAAATTTGGTGCAAGAATGTATGCGAAATTGCTAGGGGTGCAATTTTATGACTATAAATTTTTCCCCCACTTTAGCGGGCATATGAATCTACATTAATATGCATGCTAAAGGAAATCTACTAAACATAAATAACATCATATGCCAAAAAGATACTTTAGAGGAAGTAGGTAGCTCTTCAAACCATGGAAGCATTCCTATAGGCTAAAGACCTATAAAACAAATGCATTAGACAAAAATCCTATACCAAACAACAATGTTAGAACGTAAAAAGATAAAGGATATAGGTCAGCAAAGTAAAGAGACCTCGATGTAGAAGGTATGTCTCAATACCATGCGTTGTCCCCAAATTTTAGAAATAGAAGAATTCTAAAGAGGAAGGGCATATACTCAGTATGAAGAAGATTTAGATATTTGATCTAGTATATATAAGTTGAGAAGAGAAGAGAGAATTTAAGAATGTAAGCACCTCATAGGCCCGCAAACCTACAAGGAAGGTGTCCTCCAAGATCTCCCACATGAAGGAAATCAAGAAAAGTGTCTTATAGGCCCACAGACCTATAAGGAGGCAACCCCCAAGATCTCTCACATGAAGGAATCCCCATGAAGTAAACACCTTATAGGCCCGTAAACCTACAAGGAAGGTATTCGCCAAGATCTCCCACATGAAGAATACCCAAGGAAAGTAACCTACAGACCCGTAGACCTATAGGGAGGTAACCCCCAAGATATCTCACATGGATGGAAACCCAAATAAGGTGCCCTATAGATTTGTGAACCTACAGGAGAGCCACCCCCAAGATCTCTCACATGGAGGAAGCTCAAAGGAAGCACCCCACAAGGAGGTATCCCCCAAGATCTCTAACATGGAGGAAACCCAAGAAAGTGGACTCTGTAGAGTCAGGAAGTGGCTTCATAGGTGCACCTGCAAAGTGAAAGTGGCCACATAGGAAAGTAAGCAAATAGTCATGTAGACCATCAACAAGTTAGAAAGCTTTCAAAGGGGTCCCTTAAGAACCCTTCAAAAGAAGAGGGGTCCACTCAAGGGACACACTATTTGAAAATGTGGTCTAGTTAGGCTTCCCCGAAGTTAGATGCTAATGAGCTCATTCAAGAGAAAATATTTCAAAGGGGGTCCCTTTGAATCATTCAAAAGAGGAA
Source organism: Sequoia sempervirens (assembly GCA_007258455.2). Classification (NCBI taxonomy): domain Eukaryota; kingdom Viridiplantae; phylum Streptophyta; class Pinopsida; order Cupressales; family Cupressaceae; genus Sequoia; species Sequoia sempervirens. The sequence continues at coordinate 12,110 of VDFB02001308.1, forward strand.
GGGGTCCACTCAAGGGATGCTTCATTTGAAAGACATGGAAAAGAGAGGGGGTACTTAAGAAGGATGCACATCTTCTAAATAAGTTATCATTGCCCCCAACATATAGTGGAGGAGAACCATGCAAGATACTTAGAACATACAAGATAGAGGTAAACCTTAATATCACTTGTCATTTGAAGAAGAGACAGGTGCATCAACAAAAAAATGAGTGATGAAACTTGAATCACGAAGTAGTTGTATCTTATCCTTCAAGGCCTTACATTCACTTGTGGAATGGCCAGGCACTTGATGGTATGCACAAAAAGAATGTTTTCCTTTATCATCTTCATGAGATTTCTTGCATGTAGGAAAAGGAAGAGTGATCAAGCGAGATTTTGGAATTTGTAAAAAAATACATTCTTGCTCAAATAAAGAATTAGGATTAGGAAGCAACCCTTTATGTTATGGAGAAAAGTGTGACTTCTTGTAAGAAGAAGATAAAGAGATGGAAGACAACAAAGGAGAATTCCCATAGAGAGCATTATAATTTGCATTCACATTGCCCCACAATATAGAAGAGTAACCATCTTTGATAGTAGGTTTGGATGATTTTATTGGAAGGCTTGAGTGGATTGAGTCAACTCTATGTTCCCCACTGAAGGAATCTGTAAATTCTAAGGAACCCCAATCATCATCAAGACATGCATTCTATTAAGAAGAGATAGGAGTAGACTTGAGATTTCTTGCTTCAAAAAGATCTTCCTTAGGGACATTTATCTTGAGAGTATCCTTTGTATTGGGTACTACTGGAGTTAACATCAAAAAAATGAAAGATACTAAAGGAATAAGAGTAGGTACATCCAAAGCCTGACTAGTTGTTGTCATCTCAGATAAGTGCATATCCTCTGGGTTAGCTTTGACTGTGAGTACTTTATTGTTAGCAATGGACTTAATTGATTTATGCAAGGTAGATGGGACTACACCCACAACATGAATCCATGGTCTACCAAGAAGAAGGTTATATGGTGACTTTTCTGCCATACCATATACAAGGGTGGGTACAATAATGGGTCACAACCTCAAAGGCAAGGCTATCATGCCTAGGGCTTGTCGACCAACATTATCAAACCCATGAATGTTAATAGAAGAAGTATTAAGAGAAGACAAGTCAATATTAATCTTAGGTGCCCAATAGATCAATACTACATACATTGAGCACCGAACTGGTGTCAATGAGAGTACATCTAATACCAATTTTATCAATGTTAACTATAATCATTAAAGGATTTTCTTGCTTCTACACTTTTGGAGGTAGGAGTTCCTATGAATAGAACATAATATTCAATGAATCCACATGAATATACGCCATCAATGTATCAACATATGACAGCCTAGTGGAAGAAGGAAAGAGGAAATTTTGCAAGGCTTCCTGAAGCATACCTTGATAAATTGTAGTAGACTGAAGCAAGTCCCATAGTGATATCTTATCTAGTTTAACCTGGAGTTGCTAAAAAAGATTGCAGTCACTAGGTGCTTTAGTTGCAAGTCTAGGAGCTAAAGGAAGAATTGGTTGTTTATTCATAATATTCTCATAAGTATGGGCTTTCGCTCTATAAGAAGTAGCCTTGGAAGGGTCAAGAGATTCATTATCAAATGGAACATCATTGCTAGAACAAACCCTTTTAGTAAAGGAAATAGGTGGAGTCATGTAAATGATTGGTCTCTTAGGCCTTTGAGGGGCAGTAGAGACAAATTACATTTATAAAATAATCACAATTAGTAGAACAATTATTTGAAGACATATTCTAAACATCAATCCAAATAGGATCAAATATAGAATAATTGTTTGAAGAAATGTTCTCAACATTGATACATGGAGAATCAAATGTGGAAGGAGGTCCATCATTCACTAATGCAACATCTCTAGAAGAGAGTGCATCAAAACTAAGATGAGATTCATCATTCACAAATGTAACATCTCTAGAAGAGAGTGCATTGGAAGGAAAAGATTCATCATTCATCAATGCATCATCTCTAAAAAAGAGTGCATTGGAATGAAGAAAAGATTCATCATTCACAAATGCATCATCTCCAAGAGAGAGTGCATTGGAATGAATAGAAGGTAGAGTAATATTAAGAAAGGTATTTTTTGATTTCATCTTCTTGCGACAAAATATCCTCTGAAGCTAGAGGAATTTCATGAGAAGGATCAAAGATACCAAGTGACATAGGAAAATGCCATGTCCCCCGAAATTGTGACACCCAAATACGAAATGTTGAAATACTAATAAATAAATAAAATGAATATCTAAATGAATATAAAATATATATATATCAATATTAGCAAATTTAATATACTATTATATTTATCTTCAGATAAATAAAATATAAATATTAAACAATACAAACAATTGATATTATTAAATAGGACTTCATTATCAACAAATTAATATTTATGCCTTAATATTAAATATCAAATATTACAATAGAATAATAAATACCATATAATACATAAATATTAAATCATAAGTAACAAAGACAAACAAATAAAAGAATGGATTGAATATCCAATAAAATAAATATAAGATATAGAATAAATAATAGAAAACATTAAATAACATAAATAAATATTATAATGGTCCAATCTTAAATAACCTCTTAATACAACAACTATTAAAAAAGATAGAAAATTCCAATAAGAAACGATTAGCATTAAGGAACTTTGAGCAACAACTCATTATCTTCTAAAAAGGAAACGATCAAGTTTATGGGTGTTAAGAGGAGATCAAAGGTATTAAAGTAATAAGGTTTTAATACTATGAAAAGGTAGAAGTCAAGAGTTGCATATCATGTGAGAGGTGGTATTCTTCGTGAAGGGACATGTCCATTGTTTGGTTTGAGAAGATATAGAAAATAGAGGATATGTGGATTAAAAAAGGGAAGCAAGAAAGGAGTCTGCAGATGGTTGGCTGTAGAGAGGAGGAGAGATGGAAAATCAGTGGTAAAATCTGAGTATTGGTATGTATTATTTATTATAGGTAAGGATAGTGAGGTATTAGTAATATTTCATATAAATAATATTTACAATGTGATGATAATATTTGATATATAATGCTATTTATAATGTCATTTGATTATTTATGATTTTAGAATGTAATAATATGTGATGTATAATATTATTTAAGATATTATCCTTAGAGTGTAAAGTTATGTGATGAACAATATTATTCATGATATTATCATTAGGATGTAATAATACTTGGTGTCTAATATCATTTATAATATTGTCACACTAGGATTTGATACTATAAATAATTACAATTTATTATATAAATGATAATAAAGGAATGGACTAAGAATTTAGTAATGGTTGGAGTTGATGTATATGTTTCATATATATATATTTGATAAATATAAGTATATATATATTGAGACCCATAAATACTGGACACATACAATATATACAAGATAATGCATATGCATACTATTTTATTTGCGATTATCAAATAATGATGCTTGTAGCAATTATTGAGCCTTATCATTAATAATGACCATTCATTCAAGATGATGTTAAATGGTATAATAGAATTACATCTATGGGATCTCGAAATATGTTTGTACTCATTAAGGAATCATTCATAGTGAATAATAGGAAGGAAACAAACAATCCTTTTGCAAGAAAGAAATAATTAAATCATTTTTTATCTAATTAAATGTTATTATTGATATTTATTAATCTCTAACATCTCTAATGTCTCTTTGAGAAACATTTTGAAAACTAGATTCAGGTTTAAGTGCTTCCACTAGAAAGGGATCATTACAAAAAATCCAAGTCACCATCACATGCATGAAACAAAATATCATTAACATTTTGAACAAAATTAGATACTAAACTAATAAAAGAAGATATTAAGTCCATTACGATTTTTTCGGTATTTTATATGTTCTAGTAATTTGCATTTTCAGAGGTCTTCAGAGTGGAATTTGAGGTCAAAACTTGCGTCAGTTCCTAAAATTCAATTGTTGTAGGCAGTAGTATTTTAGGGATTGAAGTAGTTTTCTAGGAGACCTTTCTAACGTTGCAAACAGTTCTGAATTCTAAGCACTAAGTCAAAAGTTATGACCTTGTCAAGTAGGGGTAAATAAATTCCTAGTTTTTTCAGAAGATTTTCTCTTCACACCAGGTTCACCAAAATGTAGAAGAGGAGGATTCGCTACTCATGAGTTCTCTTCATTCATAGAGCTTCATGGGGTGAAATTCCCTAAACTACCTCAGAGAACAGTGACAAGAGTTTTAGAATTTGAAAGAGCAGGTCATAGAGATTTTTTAGACAAGCTGACAAGCTCTCAGCCAAAGGATGACAACACGAGAGAAGGATGATAGTGTGGTGTGTTGGCATCTTAGAGGTGCATTGGCATCTCATATTGACCAGAGAATGTGTTTATCTTAGAAAATGCAAAGTCACTACTTCTATTCTAATTACTGAGAATTTCCATAATGTAATAACGCTGAAATGAAGTGAAATATAAATGATAAAGATAAGACAAAGAAAGGAAAGAAGATACTCACAACAATCCAAGTAATGAAGCCTCCAGCTAGTAGATATCTTTAGTAACTGCAAGTGTAATATCTAGAGAAAGTGTTGGGGCTGTATAGGGGTTTGCCTTAGTCAAACCCCCATTTTGGTGTTCCCACCTCCATGGATAGCCAGATAGAAAGAGAGAGTGCAACCAAAATGGAAAAAAACATGTGATGAAAGAAAAACCCTCTTAGGAGTAGAACCCACACCACTAAGTGTGAGTAATAAAAGAAAACCCCGTTCAAGGAGGAGAACCTACATCACTAAAGAGGTGATAAAAGCAATGGGTGATCCCACAATAGTGGTTTACAATTTTTGGCCAAACTGAACACTAAACTAATTTTTTCACCTATAGCAGTTAAACCATGAGGAGTTTGAAGATGATGCAAACTAGAGTTTTGTGACAATTTTTCTGAAGATTATAAATATATTTTTTCAAAAAATTTGGAATCTGATTGCACTTCTTTTCCATCTCCCTCGAAAACTTATTTTTTTCAAAAAGCAGCATTTTTAAAAAGTGACGCTCACCGCATAACACAAATTTTTTTCCAAGAAGGATACAATTCTAATTCTTTCAAACTTGGATTTGTAACTTCAATATCTAGTGCTTCCACTTGGTTAGAAATTTTTTTATTGAATATTTTTCATTAATCAAGTTTCAAAGTCAAACTAATTATAATTCAGACATAGTCTTGTATAACACAACTTTTTTTGTATGTATCAATTTTTTTTTTTTGTTGGATCAAGGACTTCAATATCTGGTGCACTCATATTTTTCAATTTTCTTTGATAATCTTCTATTTTTCCACATGTGTAGAACATAGAGTTTTATTTTCAATGAAAAACCTACATTCACAAGAAATAAAAAATAAATATAATAATCAAATTTAATTTAATTAAAATTATACTTTTTTGGAAGCTTATAATAAGGAATACATAATTGCAAAAAAAAAAAATTACATGAATTCATTTGATACCCCAAAAGGTAAATCAAAAGTGGTTTTTTATTAGCATTTTGATAGGTGTAAAGGAGACTCTATTATAGGTATGGTTTAAAACTAGCAGGGTTCTATCCAAGGGGGCTTGGTATTAGGTGGTTTGATCAAACCCTCATCAATTGGAATCCTTTACATAGAACTATTCAAGGCTTAAATCATTATATTTTTTAAAAATATGCGATTTCAATAAAAATCAGGATCTCCCTGAAAGTGTAAACCACTATTGTGGCAACACCCCAATCCTCATTCAAGGAGGAGAATCTGTATCACAAAGTAAAAATGCAAATGGTAGGGGATATGGAATCCCAAGATCTTGACAAGCATAAGACAAGGGAGATAGGTGTGAGATCCAAAGGTGTTGCAAAGGACGTGAGAGTGTTGTTGTAACAAGCTATATGGAGTAATGAGAGCAAGAGATGAAGTGTAGAAGGCTAGAGCCAAAGCAAGAGAAAAGCTAAAAGCAAAAGAGTGGAGCTGGAAGAAATTTAGGAGATGCAAATGGAGTGAAAAGACTACCTTTAAGGAGGGAAAAGAAGCTTCTGCAGCTGTTACAAGGCATCCTGGGTCGTTACCACCAACAAAAGGTGAGGACAAGTGGCAAGCATGCTCAGAGACAATTGTTTGATCATTGAAATGTTGCAAGATGCTAGCGTGACACACTGATGTCAGTGCGGTGTGCTAATGTCCAAACATGTCACACTACAAAACAATAAGAACGGGAAAATTCTTTGGGTCAGCAAAAGCTAACACACAAGGGTAGCTGTTGAAAAAGGGTGTTGGAGCATCTTGAGAGTGAAAAAGGCTAATGCATGCTCTAAAATGAGCTTACTCAAGATGCTAAGAGATTGGACACTAAAGCAGGTGCAACAATGTGTGTGAAATTGCCATGGGTGCAATTTTATGACTATTTAGAAGCCTAAATTCTAGATATAGCATCTCTAAACACCTCCAACCAACATATCCAAACCACACAAGTAGATCTTCAACCCAAAAGAAATGCAAATTACAACTAGAATACTTATGCAACACTAAATACCACTTCAACACCCTATTTTCTCTATTTATCATTTTCTCAATATCCTTGACAACATCTTCATCACTACCATAACTATAGCCAAGATCTAATCAAAGCAACTCCAAAGGTTAACACCAGTAACTTAATTGATGACAACATAATGCAACTAATCAAACCAACAATCTCTCTTAGCCTTTACACAATTGGCACCAATGACAATATAAACTTGTTGTCATCAATGACAAAACCTTGATACTTACACAATTATCAAAGCTTAGTTCCTTGGAAGGAGCTTAACTACTTGGGGAAGATCTTGGAGGTTGAACACATGACTGTTAGAATATTTCCCACTCCTCTATAAAGGAATCCTGCAATTAGATTAACAATATAAGATTGTATAGTTGATATGAATGGAGAACTCAAAATAGCTCTTGAAGATCTAGAAAGAGCTAAAGGTGAAAACAAATATCTAAAATAAATATCAAGAAAGTAGATGAATGCATCACAAAATTGAGAAAACAAATCAAGAAGTTCAGAGAAAGACATAAGGAGGTTAGTGAGTAGTTGAAGCAAGATAATGAAACAATTACCAATCTGAAAGTGCAAGTTGAGGAAGGAAAAAGAGTTGAAGAATGTCAAAGTGAAAAAAAAATGAGGAATGTTCAAATCTTGAAGAAGAAATATTGACCTTGAGATCAAATCTTGAAAAATCAAAGAGTCCTTAAGATAAATTCAAGATGAGTTTTACGTTCAGCTTGATGAAATGATTGCAAACCAGAAAGGATCCAAAGACAAAGAAAGACTAGGGTTTGAAAAAGGTGAAAGCTCAAAGATGGATCAAACTCCAAATCAAATTGAAAAGAAGATTGAGAACAGGAAGAGTAATGGAAAACAAGTCTAAAATCAAAGGAAAGACTTCAAAAGACCATCTATCAAAAAACCAAATGCACAAAGGTACCCATCTTTTAATGTTTTTTGTTATTCTTGCAATAAATTTGGACATAAGAATGTAGAAGCAAAATGAATCAGAATGTTTAATCTTTTCTCGATTAGTTATTTACATGCAAGAGATTTAGTCATAAGGCTAATGAAAGCAGAAGTCAAATGATGAATGACTATAACAATGGTATGAGGTTTCAATCTTTTAATTGATAATATTATGCATATAATGGATTTGGGCACAAAGCTAATCAATGTAGATCTAGAATGAATGGAAGCAAGCCTATTAAAAACAATTTCATATGTTACAATTGTATTCGACCAGGACACATTTCTGATTTTTTTAGAAGCAAGAATGCGAAGAAGAACAATCTGGTAAAGAAGAATGACTTGGTGAAAATGGTTGATCCAGTAGAGATGAAGAAATATTTGGAGAAAGAAGGAAGATAGTAAGACTAAGCCTGAGTCTATGCTAACATCTGGTGTAGATGTTTTCTCTAGAAACTAAGAAGAAAGTTTTGGTTTAGGGGGAGCATTGATAGAAAATTCTTTATCCCCTACCAAAAGGTTAGTGTTGATGCTTCAACACATGGATATGAGGTGTGCATCAATATGCTTGACCTATTGATGAAAGAATTGATGGAAAATATTGAGTTGAAGAATTCTATAGAGCATTTGAAGTTGAGTGTGCACATAGTTAGGGTTTTTACCAACTTTATTAATTGAAGTATTCAATGTGAAATTAGGTCAATTTCAAAAATGGTTATAAGTGATTTCTTTTTATCAAAATTAATTTGCATACAAACATTCAAGGAGAGAAGAGAAAAAAAGGAACAAAGTGGATAGATTAAATCATTGAGATCTAGTGTGAACAAAACCCTACACAACAAGTGATTTGAAATGTATTTATAGTTCCCATTTTCATACACCACAAGTCATAGAGGTTACAAAGTGTCCATGCCCTAAATTTAAATCCTAAAAAATATTTGGTGGATGATAAAGATGGTGCATTTTTGCACATCTTGTATGGTATTCTGCACACCAAATATGTGATGTGGCACAAAGAGCTCACCGAAGATTTTGAGTTGAAATTAGAGTTTGAGGTTTTTTCCAAGAAGAAACTTAGTGTCTAGAAGAATTTTCTTGTATTTTGTTATGTAGATGAATGGGTGAGATATACTTTGAGCTGGATTCATGATAAGTTCCTATAGTTGGATATACCATATTTTATCAAAAAAGAGGCAACTAGGGTTGTCCCTAGATTGTGCTCAACTGGACCAGCTCTGGTGCTCAAGTTGGTGAAAAATAAAGTGTTGATGGAGTGAAAAGGTGCAAAGTATGCTAGAAGGGCATTGACAATAAAGGACATCAGAAACTTGATAGTTAAATTCACTTCAATGATGAACAAATACAAAATATACTTGACCAATAAAGAAAATTCAATATCAGGGACCACCATCAATACAACATGTGAGATGGTTGAGAATGGTGAAGACTATGATCTTTGTGAGTGTTGAGAAAACTTCTGGAAAATTTATGGAAGAAAAAGGACTCTAAGTATGCCTTTAAGTTTGGCACTTTGATTATTTTTTTACTATTTTACTTTCTAAATCAAGTCCCCAAAATAAAGAACATAGTATGGCTAAAGGATAAGCTTGTATCCCACCAAATCATAGACCATTTGCTGAGGTTAGGAGACTTAGATGCACAACAAAACACTCTTTGGGGGTTCTTCAAACTCTTCAAGAAAATATTCAAGCAAGAGAAAGGATTCCAAAAGGCATTGTGGAAAAGTATAAAAATGACATCACTTTTCTATTTACAAAAGACTTCTTCATAATGGAGGCCATTGAGCCTAAGACAATATGGATCTCAGAGTTAGGATATGAAGCTAAAATGGAAGAAATCATTAGCTTATCAAACTTCATGCTAAGAAAACCAAAAGACACCACTAAGGAAAGGTTTGGCATCCGTGAGGAGAAATCCATGGAGGTGCAAATGGAATAGAGAAAAAAAAAGATAAAGAAGACCATTGAGAAAATGACTGCAATAATTGTGAAGGAAATGGACCTCATAAAAGAGCAAGTAGAGAGGGCTAAAGCCATGCCTGGCTTACCAAGAGGATCATCAAGCATTAGGAGATATGGTAAAACAGCTACCACTCCTTCAGTTGCCCCAAAGTCCTCCGAGACTAAGAATGATATAGGAGAGAAGATAAAAGATCTTGTAAGTAGTTTGATAAAGGAGAAAATACCTTCAGTAAAACAATAGAAAGGGGCTAAAAAATAAAAGGTTGCTCTGGTAGCACAACAAACAACAATCCCAATGAGAAGAAGAATGAAGATAAAATACACAGGGAAAAGTACATGGGTGTAAATGTGGGAGATGAGGAAGAAGAAGGACCACAATTGATCCAAAAGAGATTTGGAATGGATGAGGAAGGTTCTAGTGCAAAAAGGGAAAAAATTAGACATTGTGGATACCTATGATGAGGTAGAAGTAGAAAAAGAAAAACAAGCCTTTTTTATCCATATTAGAGAAAATAAAGTAGAGTCTAGCAAGAAGAAGATGCCAAAAGACAAGAAAAAGAAAAAGAAGAAGACTCTAATAAGGGCACATAACCCTATGAAACTTGATGCTTTGTTCAATGGGATTGTGGAGCATGGAATGTTAGGAGAAAGTGTTGCTCTGTACACTACTATGGATGAGGTAGATAAGGCTACCATTGAAGAAGCTATTGCAAAGTATATTATTACTTTTGAAGTTAATATGAAAAATATTGAGAAGAAATTTCCTAAAGAGTTAAGGGATGCAATACATGCCAGAAGGTAGGCAGCTATTGAGGAAGAAGCAAAGTTAAAATCCTTTGCCTTATAGAATATTAGTGTACCTCTCTCGAATGAGAATAAAGCCACATTGGCTAAGTTGTATAGCATGGAGTTCCAAAAGAAGCAAAGGGTGACCACCCTCATGCGTAGAGATCAAAATGATCTTGAAAGGCTTCAAAATGAGATAGTTGAGAAGGTTGTAGAGTTAGCACAAAGATTAGGGATGAATGCAGATAGTACAGAAGAATTGCATGATGATATGGCTGACCCAAATGTAAATATTGCAAAAGAAGCACAACAAAAGGATGATCGACATGAGAATGAAATTGAAGAAGGAAATGTACAAGATAATTTTCTTCCAAAAGTGGAAGAAATAGTTGAAGAGAAAATTATAGGTGAGGAGAATGTTACTAGAGAAGATGCCACAGTTGAAGAAAAATCTACTGAAGCTCAGAAGGAAGATGTACTCAAAATAAACAACACACCTCCTCCAGAATCAAAGGTTAATACACAAGATTCACAATGAAACCTAGAGATAAACATGCCTTTGGATAAAAAAGATCAATCTATTGGTGAGAATGTGCCTATGAATATAGAAAAGAGTGATGAGTAGAGGTTTGTGGAGAAGAAGGATGAGGATGTATCTAATAATGATGGGAAGAAGGATGTGGAGAAACTAGTTAATACTAATAACAAGGAGAAGGATGCAAAGGAAAATTCAAAGACTACTAGAGAATATTTTGGTACCTATAGAGATTCATTAAATAACTTGTCAAATATGCAACTCTTATTTCAACCAGTAGTGTCCACCCAGTTTTTGTAACTTCCAATGCTACAAGAGAAAGTGGACATAGAAAAAATCTCTTCACTACACAAGCTTCAATTGGGTGATAGTTTCCATGCTTCTACTCAAAAATTAATTTTAGAGACACATTAGAAGAGTGAAAAACTCATTGATGAGGTAATAAAGATTCTTTAGGAGAGCATACCTAGAGTAAGTATCGATAACTCTCTATCCAGTATGGAGAATCTAAAATTTTTGCTTGATTCTTCAAATTTTATCATAGTGGATTTAAAGATAAGTTGGAGAAGGAGATAGAAATAAAGATGAATGGGAAGAGATTGATGAAAATAACTTTGAAGTGTACCATCACACACAAAAAAAATTAGGATAATTGGAAAAGTGTATAGGATTGCTTGGTGGAATCCAAAGTATTGTTTTAGTTTTGCATGAAATGATTGAACTCTACAATGAGAAAAAAGGATGAGATGGACTCAATTGAGTCCCAAATAGATAAAACTTCCAGTGCTTATGATCTAGCACAAGATTTGGATGGAAGCACAAGGTCCACAATAGAGAACTTGCATGAGCAGTTCTTCCAAGTGCAAATTTAGAAAGAAAAGATTACAATGTAGTTGGTCATCTCAGGGATTTGGTGAATGCTAAGTTCATATCTATTTTCAATGCCCTGTTGAGTGTTGAAAAAACTTTAAAAGCTAAATATGGTACCTATCACTTTGGATGATGGTGAAAAGCTCTTGATGGAATTTGAGACAAAAAGTAGAATGTTTGGACTAGAAAAGAAGAGTTGGGAAGAAGGAAAAGAGTGGAAAACTCACTTGGAGAAGATGCAAGAGTCAAATACTTCCTTTAGGTGACTACATTTTTCTTTTTATACATTTTAGTTTATTTTAATATTTTAGTGTACATATGTAGATGGTAAAAGGCAATTTTCTATTGTAATTTTTTTTATTTGATAGTATTGGATAACACCTTTAGGGGGAAGTAAAGTTTTGGGTCTGTATATATGCATATATAAGTTAGGGGGAACACATGAGCATGTGTAAGTATGTATGCAATTTGGTAGATACAAAATCATGTAAATGGGGAGAAGATATGTAAGTATGTACGCTTTTCCCTTGATGTTAGAGGGGGAGAATAGTTTTTGGGAGAATATTTTTGGCATGTTTCTATCAATGAAAAAGGGGCATATTGTTAGAATAATAAGGAGTTTTTCATTGATATACTTACTACTAACATGAGCATGGAGTATGAGTATAAGTTGTACATTATGCAGTTCAGTGTTTTCATTGGTGTCAACATTGTATTCTAGTATGACAGGTAATTTAGTGTACAAAACATCTAGTATTTTGGTCCGCATTGGTCTGTTACATATAATATTGCTCTATGGTTTTGGGGTATTTTTTTGGATCTTAGAAGATTCTAAATAAAAAAATTCAATGTTTTAGTTTTTGGTGTTGAAGATATGAATGACAAAAGTTTTGATCTAGTAGTTATAGTGTTTTTTTTGGCAAAAGGCTTAAAGCCGATATATATTAATATATAATAAGAAATTACAAAAAACATTTGCCATGGTTCTTGATAACCAAGGTTGATACCATGATTGTTTGCTGCAAACAAAATTTACAAAAAAAAAAACCCATATATCCTCTATACTACCACTAACTGAAAAAATTTACCATATCCCATATATTTTTTATACTGAAACCGACTATTTGAAACAAACTTCCCCAAATTTATAAGCACTGTATATATATGTATAAACTATATCTGTAGTAACCCTTTAGAAAATAATACCAAATTATTCTTCCATTTCTTCAATTTCATTTTCTCCTTGATTCTCTTGATTTTTTTCCACCAAATCATTTATTTGTAGAGGAATGTTGAGATTGGGAACCACCTATTGACGCAGAGGATTAGAAGAAATTGCATGATCTGAAGTATTCACCAAAGGACCCACTCGAAATACCTATGTATGAGGGACTAAGGGTACGGGAACATGACAAGCAATATGAGGAGTAGACACTAACTAGTTCGACATGAATATGTTCGATCAGAGTCAGTAGTGCATTGGTTCTTGTCCTGATAACATCCACCAAGTCCTCACCAACCACTACCCTATGTCTATCCAATGCCAACTATAGATAACGAAAGCTCCTCATTTCCAAGGTATTCTTGATGCCATCTAAAACAAAAAAATATATGTTCATGTTGAGCAGGAAATGATGAGGAAAGATCCCACCTACTCTTCCTTGGTCTTTCCAAAAATCATATGTTTACACACCCTTATACAATTTGTTATCTTGCAGAAAAATATCATTCACCGCTTTGGTAGCAATTAATTAAAGGTCAGGAAAATATTGGAGTAGATCATAAGCATTTGATAAAAAGATTGATACCAATTGCAATGAAAAGATGGCCCATTGAGCCTAAGGATAAAGAATCTCTTCTCCAATAATTCTTATAAAACTCTTTCTATACTAATACAATGAAACTTAAATTCCTACGCAAGCTGAGTGTCCCCAATTGTATCAGAGAAAGGTAATTCCAAGTTAGAAATCATAATCCAAACTTGATGATTGTGAGGAAAGTGCTCCATTCTTCATTTGCTACAAGTTCTGTAGATCCTAATTTTCCCTTTTTCTTCTAATGAAAACTAATTTTGCATTCCCAATACCTTGAAACCCATCTATTGATGAACTTAAAAGCATTCAATGAAATGCTAATAACATATGAGGGAGATATAAGGTCCTCCACATACTTGAAGAGAGATGACACCATCCAATAGATATCATCATGGACTTAAGTGACACATGCCATTGTACCTAGAAAGGGAACATGTATCACTAAGTGTAGCAAGTTCATCATTAGAAATGGTGATGAGTACTAATGAGCACCTGCAAAAAATACAATAAAGGTTAGAAAATAATTGAAATCGCCTATGCCCGCTTGAGAGAGTCCTTTCCCATCTTGTTTCTAACATGAAAATCTATTGCCCACATGAGCCATGATCCTCCTCGATACCAATGCACTTCAAATGAAGTGACATTTTTGACAACATAGAAACAATCCTTGAAAACACCTTAAGAGATTGTCCAAATTCTTAGTGAAGCTATTAACAATTACCATTTGAGTGAACAACTTCAGCGTGCACTACCTTAAATAAGATATACCACTATCAATTAAATTATAGTGTTACTAGTACCACTGACACCTTAAGGTATACCACTGGCAGCTATAGTGTTACAAGTACAGTATGTATGTTTTGGAGTATCTACATATCTCCATGGATTGGTATCTGACTTTGCGGATTTATGGAGATGTTGAAATTTTTTAGTAGAGTGTGAATTCCAAGTGGCATGAATTTTGGAGGTTTATGTGCCTATTTATGGTTGTATAGTTGGTGAATCTTTATGTTATGTCATTAGTGATGCCAACCTAATAAGTCTTTGTATTGCAGAGTTTTAATAAGTATTGATCCATTAAGTGGGAGCTATTATAGGTCCATGCCAACCTATTTGAATATGTTATAAGTTTTTAATTTTGGTGCAAAGTATGTACATTTGTATGTTGAGCTGACAAGGTATATTTTGTATGATACATCTATTCAAGCTAACCTAATTGATGTTACAAGTGTTTAAGGATGAAGCGGATAATATGTAAGATCTTTTCTCGATGTTTTGATGATAGATACATGTATTATGTATTTTTTGATGTGAATTGTGTGAGTATAAGGAAAATTCAAAGTAGAGTAGAGTGTTAGTGCAGACCAGTATGAAGTGTGTGAAGTTGGTATATTGAGCTTCAATGGAATTACATCCCATCATGTTGTATATGCATTTGTAGTAGTTCAAATCTTGGCTATGTCCCACCACTCTCTTCTATCTTTTCTTCTTTCAATGGGTAGTGAGTCCACTTGGACAATGAGTCCACTTATAGTGAGCAATTCTATACTATCTTATAACTAGTTATAATATATTGTGACCTAATCCTCACCGTGGTTTTCCCATTTTAGGTTTTCCACGTAAAAATTTGGTGTCCATGTGTTATGTGATGTTGATGGTTGTTTTCATTCTTTCCTTTCCTACTGCAAATTTAATATGCTATGTGGAATGAAATTTTAAATGTTGAAGTGGTTTCAAAGAATACTGATTCACCCTCCCTCAGTATTCAGGGTGTTCAACAAGATGAACTCAAGATTATTTTCCACCTTTTCAAAGGGATATCTTCCTCACTTTCTTCTTCACTGGTTTCAATGATAATTTTCTCCTTTTCTTTCATTTTATTTGATCCAATTACTGAAGATGATGGTCTCTCCTCAATTACAATAGTAGATGGTCCTTCAACTACCTTGGAATTCTTTGGTTGAGATTGGGGTCATGGTAACTCCATCATAAGAAAAGGAGATACTGACCATATTTTTGAGCAAGACTTGACACTTGTTAGCTTTGTTTCCATATTTTCATCTTTTGCAATTAAGCAATCTACATTGTAGATTAGATTATTGTAAATTTATTTACCACTATAAATGGGGTCTAGGAAATTTCCATTATCTTTCAAGTCCTTTGGTACCTTGGCCACATTACAAGATTTCATCATTTCTATTGTTGATCTATAGTAGTCTTTCATTATCACCTCAAAATTTTCCTCACAATTAGACTAGTGGTTAAATTCCAAAGAAAGGTCAGTTTTTAATAATGATCCTATTCTTTTGTTAATCTTTCCAATAGGATCACATTTAACTCTTGGGTAATTATATAGATCTATTGTGTACTTAGCCAAATCCACTTTGTAGTCTCAATATTTTTCATGTTCCCACAAGAGTAGACACCCATATTTATAGGGAAGGAGTATCCTGACTTGTGTTTGCTAGCAATAAACTTGTGAATCAATTACATGTCTACATAATTCCAATAGGATTATCCTATCAATGGGGCTCCTCAGAAAATTGAGGGGTGACTTGTGGAATCCTACCAATTTGATATAGGAGGTCTTGAATTAGATGTACCAATTTCCCCAATTATTTAGATCTTCCATGACTTCAAATGAGACTCTTAGAAAAATCATTTTTCAACCCTTTGATGATAGCATTGATGAAAGTGCATTTACCACATAAAAAAATTTGTAGCTAGCATTTAGCTTCAATTGTGGGTAGTGTTAATATACTTTGACCTCTTTGAGCTAAAGGGATCCTATTCTAGTAAGACTAGGAAAGATTATTGATAAGCGAACAAGTATACCAGATAAGAGGTTGCATAGAACTTGTTATTATCCAACACATGTCTAAGTTGGGCATGGAGAGTGTTGTTGATTATAATGGCCCAGCCTATTTTCTTGTCCTCAACAATGGTCAAAATAAAATAACACATCCAATGGTAGAAATCCTTGGCATGTGGATATCCATACACCCTACTGAGAAGTTTGATTTGGTCCTTGATGTCTTCTTTGAATTCACTTATGTGTTGTATCTTAACCATCTTGAAAGCTAAATTTCTAAGATCAAGCAACATTTGATTGTTGATGAAGTTGAGGCAATTTGAATTATGTTTCTCAAAATGATTCAATACTTTGTTCATGTCAATGGTTTCATATTTGGGGGAAGGAGGAATCTTGAATACCTTTTCAATCATATATAGATTGATGTCAAGAATGACCTATCCAAAAGGTCCTATTATCTTCCTATGCTTGTGATTGTAGTATTGATCATATTTCAATACTAACACAAGGGATTGCACTAAAATTGGGAAAGCAACACCTTCAACCAAACTGGAATTATCCAAAGAGGTATCCTTGGTTGATCTCTCCTCATTGTATATCCTCCTATGGAACTCATCACTATCTACATGTCTAAGATTAGTATCTCTAATGTATGAGTAGGGAGAAAACACCTTGGATGGAGGATGGTACCCTATATACTAGTATTTCATTTTTGTACCTTCTTCTAGCATGTTACCTACACAATAAAATATCATTCAACATAACTCTGAAGATTTTAATAGAAAACACTTAAATCAATACCCCAATTGGACCCAAAAGAAGTGTTATCTTATGCCCATTACAATATAAGGCTTCCAAATATTTATTTAACCAAAGTCCCACTTTTTTGGGGATCAAGTCCTGAGAATACTCCTTATGCTTACCAAAAATCTTAGATATCTTAACTAGTCTTATCTCAAACCTATTATTGCAAAAGATTTCAATTTTTTTTTGAATTTTTGGGTGTTGGTGTTTAGGAATGTAGCTTATTCCTTATTTATTATTAGATCACAACCACTAGGAGAGACACATGATAGCCAATACCCAATAATTGTTTTAGCAATGTAAATAGATTGTTGTTAGGGATCGAGGTTCAAATGCAATGCTTATCTCTTACTCCTTTATGATTTTAACTGTTAAGGAATTCATTCAATTATTGATAACCAATTACATTTTCATGAAGTAAAAAGGAATTGCCATTGAGAGTCAGGGTTTGAGGATATCACTTAATATTTAATGATTTTTTTCTACAATTAATAAGATGAAGACTCAATTCCTAATTCTAAAAATACAAAGTGTTTTCTTAATCAACTTTCTTCATGTATTGAAGGTCAAGAAGACCATTTTCACTCTTTGAACCTTCTTTTATTACTTATAGAAGTCATACTTCCAAATTCTGACAAAATGGAAAGGCTCCAACAAAAACACAAAGACCTTTGGGTTTCAAAAGTTATGTGTACAAGTTAACAACTACTTGAAGTTTTTAGGATAAACATTAAGGAGTACCCCCGACATCCAACATCCGACACTGCAAAGTGTTCAACCAAAATCTTTCAAAGGAATTATTTATTGGACATTATATTTCAAGCATATTTCTGGAGGTTTGTTGAATAATGATTTAAGAGGTATCATTGATATTCAATGAGTGGCAGTTCAATCTTTTTATGAAAACCCGAAGTCCAAAAGGAACTATAAAAAACGTTATCTCCAATTTCTAAAAAAAAAGCAGGGAAGGAAACTCAAGAATTGATGAGGCACTAGATAACATCATAAACATCCTTGATCGTAGCATTGGGAGGGAAACAATATCTGACTAGCCAAGCACACAAAAATACAATAAAACCCAAAAAAGGAAGAACAAAATAAGAACAAAATAAAAATGAACTTGGTAAATAGAAAACAATTGACCAAGCTGAATTGGGTTGGGGCCCTAGCTTGGCTGGCTAAATCTTTCTTGTAGCAAGAGGTTGGTCACAAGTTCTAGTCTCCCCCACCCCCATGGTACCAGAGGGTGTGTCACACCAGCGCCGCCAGTCACGTTAAAAAGATTACCAGGCGCATTGCAGTTTATAGGGGGTCGTGCTACCCGATTCCTGCAATCTAAAAAAAATAAAAATTGACCAAGCTGAATCAAAATGATTGACACAACCATATAGAAAACATGACAAAACTAGAGAAATGAAGTGAGATTACCATGGTATTGAGCTTACACATGTCATTGGTGAAAGAGGTGCAAAACACAAATGAAAAAGAGGAAAATGCACAACACCCACCAACAAACTAGGCAGAGGCAACACACATCATGACCACACACCTAAAACAAGAAATTTGCAAACGATGCAGGTTGAAATCACAAGGAAGGCTTGAGAAAATTTCAAAGCTCATAAAAATTAACTTTGAAATATTGAAATGATAATTAAATAATCTTTTCTTACTTTTAAACCCACTTAATTGAAGGATTAGTGCTCATTAAATGCATAGTGGCATAGTTGAATGCATTGAAAGGTGAGAAAACTAAGATGATAAAATACTACAACCATCGGGCATTAAAAGCTGAGAATTTTGCAAGATAGGAATGTCCACTATGAAAAAATCGATGATTGAAACTCCAAAATAGAGAATGGTTCAAAATGGAAGACGTTGGGGATTGGGCTCAAAAAATATGGCATGCCATTGTTGAAAACCTCAAAACTTTTCTAAGAGAAAAAAAAGGGGAAGAAAGAGGAGAGAAAGGAAGAAACCAAAGGGAAACAAAGGAGAGCAAACAAAACTTTAGCTCATGAGAACATAAAACATGTAGAAAAATTTGCAAAAAGTGATAGAGAAGAGAGATTCATAAGCAATAGACTCTCTGAAACTAGTTTTTCTCACCATCACGGCTCATCCCAAGGCCCCATCAGTTGATTTGGATTATAGATCTTCTCGGTTGCTAAACCCTAAGGTGTCAATGATGAAGAAAAAAGTGAGGGAATGTGATGCCCTAAAAAATGACAAGTCCAAAGGCTTTGCTCATTTAGATGGACTTGAGGGTTTGAACGAAATGGATTTCATGGACCCACAACCAGACACCCTCGAAAGCACCGATAATCCTCCTCAACAGATCGTGAATCCTCATCATAAAGAGAACAACTCTGGCATAACACTACCAAATTATAGGCTAGATGAAAACACGTAGATTATAAACCAATCAACTCTTCCCAATGACAATACCGAAGGTAAAACTATCACTTTTTCCATACTAGATGATATTACTGACATTATTTCAAAATATAGGTAGAGCTAAAACTATAATTTTATTTTCCTCAAGTGTCCCTTTTGAGCAATATTTTTTTAAATGGACCTATAATACATGGGAAATAGAGGGTTGGATCATTGAATCATTTAGGAGATTGGGTAGGGGGTATGTAGCTTGTACTTTCATGAACCTAGAGCATGTTGGTATTGTTTTGCAATAAGGTTCATAGTTAATGTATGGACAAACCTTTTTTGTTCAAGCTTGGGACATTGATTTTCAACTTGAGGGCATTTCAAAATCCAAGTACCCAATGTGGGTTAAGTTTTCATTTCTAAACCTTGTATTTTTCCCTTTCATGAATGAAATAGCTTCTCAACTAGGTAGAGTGCTATTTTATAAAGAAAACATTGATAAATGGTCCATCCTACATGTTCAACCCTGTCCCTACATAAAAATGGATCTCACACAACCTCTACCATATACCATCAGACTTGTTGAACCTGGATTTGAGTTCCAAAAACAAATTTCTTACCTAAACAAACCAAATTCTTGCTTCTACTATCATTGAGAAGGTCATTTTATCCATGACTACCCTATACGTAAACCTCACCTTATTCCTCCTCCTCCTGATGATTCTCACCCTTCCAATCCATCTCCCTCTACTATCGAGCCTCAAATCCCTTGGCTACTTTGAATTATTCTTTCCCAGTTTCTACCCCCTCCACCCACCAAAACCCCACCTCCCTCCACCCAACAAACTCCCACCACCCTCCACCCTATTAGAGCCCCTTCCTCTCCTCCTCAACCCCCATGAACCCACATATCCCCTTCCTTCAAATATTTTATTCTTGGTGACAACTATAAGGCTACCAAAAGATGAAAAGATATAGTCTCTTCTGCTATCCATTCTACTTCTAAGTAAAGATCTCCCTCACAGTGTGCCCCCTCACAACATAATTCATGATCTCGATCCTGATCTTCCTCTTATGAAAGGTCTAATTTGGGTCACCCATTAGCCCTTCAAACACACCAATCAAAAAATTAGTTTAATTCTCTCTTGGTGGATGAGGAAACTCTCTCTAACTCTTTCCAATGAACTGTAACATTTAATCTTGGAATATGTGGGGATTAACAATCCGCTCTTAGAAATATCATGTTGAATAGTCTCTTCAAACTAATCATTTAGCTATTATAATTTTGCAAGAAGTGAAAGTCAATGGTGTCCAACTAAAAGCCACTCTTTCCACCATTTGACAAGAAGCTATCTTTTTTCACTCAAATCACTTTGATGGTTGTGGTGGAGATGTGGTAGGTCTTGCCCCATGGATTGCTAAGCATGTGGTTGTATTAGGGAGTGGCCCTAGAACAACTGTTTCATTTGGGCTATTGTGATCATCAACAATATATTATATGGTTTTTTCAATCTATGCTCCAAACACTCCCTCAGGAAAGACTCTTCTTTGGGAATGGATGTGATTTCATCTCTCTAATGTGGACTAGGTGCTAGGGAGTGACTTCAATATGGTGGAACACCCAACTGATCGAAGTTGGGACAACCTTGTTTGCTTGTCTTAATTAGAATGTTATGCTTGGACTATTACTCACAATGCATTAGGTGTGTATGACCCGATGTTGGGGAAGAAAATCTTCACATGCCTCTTTGGTACACTTGGTTGAATTTTCAGGATGGTCCTTTGAGGAAGATGAGTTTTCTTGATAGATTTTATATTTCTCCCAACTATTGTATTGTTCCCTCAAAGTCTAGATACTTTATCCATCTTGGCCTTGCTTCCACTCTCTTAGATCACTTTCCCATCTTTACCACCCTCTCATTCTCTAAGTCTCCTCCTCTTCCTAATGACCTCTCTTTAAAACCTAATGTGACTCGCTTGAAATAAGAATGCATTTCTAACCTCCTTGCTACTTGGAACATGTTGTTCAAACCTAAACCCTAAGAAGATAGATGGATTAGTTGGTGGGAACAAACTATTGCTTGTTGCACCTCTTTCCTTCATGATTATGGTTAAAAAGTTGTTTCTAAGGTAGGAGACTTGAGAAATCTCTAAATCGATAGTTGGTGCCTACTTGCTCTCTTCTTGTTGTGAATCCCCATGACCTTTCCCTTCAACAAACTATCACATATGCTAAAAATCAGCTTAGGAAATTGGTTGCTTATAAGGGTAAAGGTGCACAAATTTAGGCCCATCTCCAATGGATTAAGTATGGTTTTCATGGATTCAAATTTTTCTTCCAATACTTGAAGCATAAACACAAGAAAGAGCATATAATTTTCATCATCCAATCTGTTGATGGTGCCCCATAAACTAGCCACTCAGATGTCATGCATACCTTTTTGGAATATTATAAACTACTCTTCATTGGCGAGGCTACAAATGATCCCTTAATTCCCATTGTTAAGAAAGTGTAGTAGGGTGTATTCCTTGTAAAATTGATACTGAGCATATTAAGTCTTGATAGACCTCTCTCTCTAGAAGAAATTGATTGGGCTCTTTTTAACATGGGTACTGAAAAAATTCCTAGAATAGACGGTCTCCCTATTGGCCTTATGTTCATGAAGAATTTTACTATGTTTATCTTGAAGGAGTAGAAACTGGTACTTTGGGGCCTTTCACTAACCAAGGTCTCATCAAACTCATTCCTAAAGGAAAGGATGAAGAAACTATGTCTAGTTGGAGACCTATTACCTTGCTAAATACCTCATACAAAATTATAGCTAAAGATTTGGCCTATAGAATTAAACCCATTACTCAAATGATTGTGCGTTCAAAACAAATTGGTTTCTTGGGAGGAATATTTGTCCTTGAGCATACTATGTTAGCTTGGGAAATAATTGAGTGGTCTCAACAAACTACCCAAGATGCCTTTATTATCAAACTAGACTTCAACAAAGCCTATGATCGTATTTGTTGGCCCTTCATCCTTAACATGATGCAATGGTTGGGGTTTGGCCCTAAAATTTTTGAGAACATTAAAATTATTTTCATGGATGTTAATGCTAGAATAGTTGTTAATGGCTCCCTTTCATCTCAATTCCCTCTACAAAGATCTATCTTCCAAGGTTGTCCCCTTGCCCCTTTTCAATATGCACTTGCATTGGATGTTCTTGGCTATTTATTCCATCATGCTAAAGCCAATCAACTTATCCACAACATTTCCTTTCCTAAAAATGTCATTGCTCTCAATTCTCATTTTGCTGATGATAGTATGCTTTTTATCCAAAACATTGTTGAAGAGGTAACTAACACCTTGGATACCCTAGATTTTTTTTGCTCCATTTTCAGTTCCAAATTGGCTATGCACAAGACATAATTTATTTATATATCTCACCCCAACCCCTGACCAACATGTATTCCACCTAAGTGAAAAGAAATAAAATAGGGTTCAATCACTAGATATTTGGGAATCCCCTTTGGAGTTTGAGTTTCTCTTAAAGACGTGGGAATTGGTTCTTGAGCAAGATCAAAGTCAAACTTTTGTATTGGACTAATAGATTCCCATCTATGGAGTGGCTAATAAAATCCTACTTGCTAGTCATTTTTATATTTCTTCATGTTGGTTGCCTTCCATGAACTATTACAATCAGATAACTAAGTTGAGTAAGAAATTTTTATGGGCCAAGTGGGGGAATAAAAAAGGGTTAAACCTGCTTCTTCCTAGCAACATTGTATCCAACCAAAAGATAAGGGGGGATTGGTAATTATTGATCCATACATACAAGGATTTTGTCTAACCACTAAATGGATAATCAAAGCCTTGGAGTGAGATGCTTCTTTGAAGGAACTTGTTAAATTTTGCATCCAAATTGTGTCAGTTGGTCAATCTTGGGGTAATGTTAGTTGGAAAGATAAAATTATTCATATCTAAATTTTTTAGAACCCATGGATCTACCCCTTTCAATTCTATCTAGAAAGCTTGGTAGATCACTTTTATTAAGCTAATCGGTTTTGATTAATCCCTCAGTCACAACTTAAGTTTTCTTTACTCCTCTATTTGGTGGAATAAATTGGTGCAACAAAATGACAAACCTTTAGGTGCCATTAGAAAATTCAAAGGTAAGCGTTATTTAAAAAAGGTATTCAATTATTTTGAGACCTATAGGACTCCACGACATTCCATTGGAAATCATGGCCTAGCCTTAAAAATTAGTATCACCAAGTTCTTCCAATGATAAAAAGCCAATCCTTGAAATACAACAGCTTGTTTCTCCTGAACTTTGTAGCCTACTATCCTTGGATTGTCATGATAAATTTTTTAATGATTGGAGATGGCATAACACTCATAGCATGTACTTCTTTCCCCCATGATTCATCTATAAACAAATATTTCCTCCTATCACCATCACACCTCATCTTAATAAGAAGTGGCACTGTCATTTTGTCGATCCAATTGGAATAAACTCAACCACCAAATTTGGAAGTCCAAAGAAGGTGCTTAATCTTAGCCCCTTGAATGGAAACTTCTTCATGTGAAGCTCTCTATTGGAAACCACCTTAAATTTTTTTACCCTTAGCTCACCTTCCCTTTTTGTGATAAAATGAAATCCATAAATTTTTGGTTTTGCTCTCATGCCCGTAAGTTATGGCACCTCTTGTTTACCTCTTTAACTGCTTTGTTTCCCCAAATATGGACTTGGAAATTAACTCTTCTAGGTGATTTTATGTCCTTTGAGGTGATATCCCACTCTTGTAGACAAGTGATTATCAAACACCTCTAGAAATGTCATTGTCTTGTGTTATTTAACACCATCCTCCCTTCCCAAATAGAATTGCTAATGATTTCTTCTAATTTATCCCTTCTAATTATGAATTTTCAAAATGTTCAATCACCCTTCATTCCTAAGGACACCTTACACAACCTCCTTCTATAGCTGCATACAATTACTAATGGTAATGGAGGCTCAAATTTTTGAGTGTTCATCCTTCACCTATCTACAGAGGTTTGGCAATTGGTATTAGTCAAGTATTTCATCAATGGCTTGCAAAAATTCATAGAAGACATCCTCAAACTCAGGCTTCTGTAAGGTGGATAGTGGGATGGTGGATTATCAGTGCTCTAGAGAGACATCTTCAACACTTCAAAATTTTTTCTAGTTTATGCATTCTCCTTTGGTGTCATATGTGTTTTCTCATAAACTATTGCTGATAAGCATGTTTCTATGCTAGCTATATGAGTTTTCTGTGTGGTGACTGGAAACTTCTTGTTGTTGTTTATAACAACCTTGTTACTATTTGTTTGGGACATTGTTGTTATTTGGAAAGAAATTTTTTGCTTATTTATTGACATAATATTATTGCTTTTATCCAATTAAAAAAAGGAAAAAAAGGTGGAAAAGGGAAGAGGCAAAGCAAAGAGAAAAAAAGAGAAAAAAGAAAAGAAAAGATGGGGTGTGGGTAAAAGCAAAACATAGCTCATGACCATCAACATAAATAGTTCCAATGACCTAAATGTCTCCATGCTACCACTGCAATAGTCACGTATGCTATCATGATTTTCAAATTGAGAACCCTTGATTACTATTCAAGGTAGGTGAGTTCTACTATTCATCTAGTTAACAATTATTCTAAATTAGAGAACCAACTTGTTGGATAGCAGCTCATTATCTTTTTCCAAGATTTTAGCTTGAGCCTATTATTTTAGTGAATATTACATTTTGGATTAGGTCCTCTTAGCACTCTAATGAGATTTA
Source organism: Sequoia sempervirens (assembly GCA_007258455.2). Lineage (NCBI taxonomy): Eukaryota > Viridiplantae > Streptophyta > Pinopsida > Cupressales > Cupressaceae > Sequoia > Sequoia sempervirens. The sequence goes on from VDFB02001308.1 coordinate 37,449, forward strand.
GATTGTCTATTCTCAACCATCTATGCATATATTTTCTAGAGCTTTACCCAGATCTTCCAAGGTTGTCTTCTTGGATGATGACAATGCAATTCAATATTATTTGTCCCCAATGTGGGATCAAGACCTTCATGGAAAGTTCAATGGAGAAATTGAGACATGTTGAGTGTGCATGGCCTATGGTATGAACATTTTTTACTTGCAATCCTAAAGAAAGGGAAACATTAAACAAACTTGTCATTATTAGCTTAAGGAAAATTTAGATTCCAATTTATCTCTTGGCACTTTGGAACATTAATGCCATTTCGTGGCCATGTTTATCCAATTGATCCTTTGTGACATATGATGGGATTCAAATATCATTTGATACCAAAATTGAAAATGTTACAAAAAGGAAGTTGTTGTTCATTGCAATGGCAAGTCAAAACCATGGCTGGAAGTTGCTATTTCTGAGTTGAGGCCTATTTAGGAAATAATCTTGTGAATATTTTTGGTGTCACTATTATTATGGAGGTCTGTGCCTTTGCAATGGAAACTAGAAAGAGAGTGGATCAAATACCAGAGAGCCATTCCTTAATTGATGAGACATCAACTTCCCATTTAACACACTTGCAAAAACGAGCTTATGAATTATAGACATTGATAGGGTTAGAGGTTGATACTGATGAAACTGTGATGGTAGTGGATGCATGTTTTGAAGATATTGAAATTACCAAACACTCATAACCTTGGATCATCAATGATCTCATTAGTTTTGTACTAGAGCACATGCTTTCTCCATGACATGATGAATGTTGGAACAAGGCACCATGGTGAGGATCTTAGTGTGAGTTTAATACATTTGATACCTATTTCAGTGGAGATAATATATGGTCTTAAGTGTATATTAATTCCAACATATGGTCATGCTTTGAATATCCAATTATAAACTTGACCCTTTTTCTCAAAGAGAGACTAATATACAAGTTACAACCCCAATTTTCTAGTATTTTCCATGAAATATATCAATTCTCTTGATGAAAATTAATCCAAGAAGATCTATGAATACCTTGTCAATGTATCACCAGTATTTGAAATTGTTGTTTTTGAGGTGTGGGTGTGCTTAAATTCAAGGTGATTGGAGAAATGAGTGAAATGGTGGAGCCAAAAAATAGAGAAGTGCAAAGTCTATTGTGTTCCAAGAAAAATGTTATCTCTATGAGGTCTCTTCATGTCAAACTTATTTCTAAAACTGGTGAAGATATATCGAGTATTGTTTGGCACATCCAAAATGAAGGCCAATGCTATATATGTCTCTTTTCTCTTTAAAAATTGTGAGAATGTGACATCTATTCCATGTTGGCAGATATTAATTTCTACCACCAAACACATTAAAAACAAAAGCTTCTCCTCTACTGACCATTCTCGATGGTTCTCACCGACCATGCCAATTGCATGTGTTGAAACTATTCCTTATTCTAGATCCTTCCAAAGACCTCTATAAATAGAGGTAAATGTAATGTGGTTATTCACTCTTCTCAAAGTCCAGCTCCATAGAGTTGTAAGGAGTTAATATATGTAATTTTTTTCTTATCATTTAATATAATCTATATTAAATATGTGGTTTCCATTTTATTCTGTTCATAGTAGAAATTAACTCCCCCTCGGGTAACACTGAGGGGGAGTTTGTTGGTAGATAGTTAGTGCTCCCCTTAGAATTCGTGACAAGCACTAATTGCCTCCCGTGGATCTGTTAACTCTGGAAGTTGTATCGAGACTTAACAGGTTGATCTCTTGGTGCAACAACTATGGGGCCAACAAGTGGTATCAGAGCCAATGGGAGATGATTGTGGGTTTCAGATGGAACCAAGTTGAAGGAGATTATTTGGTGCAGGAGCACCCAAGGCCTTCAAGGAGCTCTTCAAAGGTCAGAAGTGTGCAGGGGTCAGGAGGACCTTTCCATCAAATCAAAACATCAATTATGGTATCTTGGAGCCTATAATGGCATTTGGGATGAATATATGTAATGGGAATATCAAAAGTCGTAGGGGTCTTGAAAGGATCATAAGACCAAAAAACCTTGTAAGTGGACCAATAGTGTCCCAGGGGGTCTAGATAGGTTTATAAAGTTTAATCATGTCAATAAGGCTGAATAATAATTATTTAATATTCTGGAATGGTTTCTAGTTAATAGGAATTAATAGAATAAGAGTTTGGAAATTCAAATTTTCAAAAATCCACTTTAGGCAGGAAAAGGAGTTTTAGGTGTTTTAGAGGTAATTATGCAACTTAATCAATCCCAAACGGTTGGATCAGTTGGGTAATGGTTCTATAACCCCAAAATTATCATTTGTACGGAGGTTGGATGTTGGGAACAAGCATTGTACAGACTGTTTTCTGGAAATAGTGAAAAAACACAGTTTTTGGCACTTTTATGGTTTTTTTTGTTAAATACTTGATCTCTATTGAATCTATGTCTAGTAGGATGCTTTAGGAGTTTTTTTTTACATATTTTAACACCATTGAAGGCTCTGAAAGAAGTGATAATTAATTTCTTTGCATTTTATATTGACTGTCTTAAAAAAGAACACATAATGTACACTAGTTTGAGGGTTTTTCATGGATAAATGATCCATTTCATGGGAGTTTATGACTGTATCTTGTGAAATGGATCATATTTAACATGTACCATAGTGGAATAACAATATAAAGTGCAGGAAAGAAGAATCAAACGGTGTACACCAAGATTTGACTGTGAAAAGTGCTTGAAGATGGAGGCTAGGGTATAGCAGCAAAAGATCTGCCTTAATGAGGGGCATGTTTTTGAGTTGGAATAGACTAAATATGTTTTCCTAATGGTGTAGAGTCAATGAGAAAGTTTTGGAAGTGATTGGAAGGTTAGTTTTCAAGAAGCCCTAGTTTTTGAGGCAAGTTAAGGAGGGGTTTGTGCTGGAGCATGTTAGAGGTGTCATAGAGGTCTAAAAACTTGGATTCCTTGGTTTTGAGTCATTTTAGGAGACTTATGAAATTTTCATGGTCAAGGGTTGAGTTTAAAGAGGGTTTTCTTTGAAAAAGAGGGCTAATTAGGCCTAAATTTGAGGAAACAACAGATTTTTGATTGGTGTGCTCCAAAACAAGTGCCATCAAAAATCTAGTATGTTATGTATCATCATTAACCACATCTAGTTCAATCATTATTTTGGAGGTTCCTTTGGAAATTTTGAGTGCAAAGTCAAAAATCCTTCGCTAGAGGCCTAGTTGGGCTAGTAGCCTAGTTAAGGTGAAAATTGGTTTTGTGTCTAATTCAAAGGGTTGGGCTTTGAAATCATTCAAAACAAGTTTTTTTGGGTCTCTTAAGAGTGTTCCTAGGGTTTGGGTCCATAGTGAAATCAAATAATTCATTTGGTGCATTATTGAGGGCTTATCTCCATACTGGTGCCTAGTTGAAAGGTTGAGAGTGAATCATTGTTAGTCTTGTAACTTGGTGAACTTCTTTCAAAGTCCCTGGCCCTCTACATTAGAGTGGTATCAGAGCCATGAGTAGGTCCTTTAGGGATTGTAGAAATAGAAATGGCACCAAAGAATCAATTGGCAAGAGAGTTGGAAGAGTTGAAGGAGATCTTGGAGAGGGAGAGAAGAGAAAGAAGGGAACAAGAAGCAGCAAGAGCAAGAGAAGAAAGACAATGGAGAAGAGAGAGAGAGACACTAAGCAGGCAAGGATCAATAACCTTGAGAGGAGTAGGAGGATAGAAGAACAAGAAGACCAAGAAAACAATGATGAAGATGAAGAGCATGTGAGGGTAAATCAAGAACAGCAAGCAGATGAGACAGAGGACCCTAAGGAAAGGAGGTTACTGGGGTTGTTGAAAGCAGTACAAGGTCATGGAGGGAAGAGTCACATAGACTTGCCTATCTATCAAGGGAAGATGGATAGTGAGGAGGTGTTGGGATGGCTTGATGCCTTAGAAAACTACTTTGATTTTGAGGAGATGGATGAAGAGAGGAAGGTTAAGTTTGCTAAAACCAAGTTGAGAGGCACAACATTGACATGGTGGACTAGTTTTTAGAATGATAGGTTGGCTAGAGGATTGGAAAAAGTCTTTACATGGGCAAGGATGAAGATTTTGGTCAAGGAGTAGTTCCTACCATTTGATTATACCATTCATGTGAAAAGGATGAGACAAAGTTTAAAGCAAAAGGACTTGGATGTTATGTCCTATACTGAGCAATTTCACAAGCTTAGTATCAGAGGAGGTTATGAAGAAGAGGATGAGAAAATAGCCAGGTACATCAATGGCTTGAGGTACAATCTACAAGATGAGATTGGTTTGCAATTGCCAAGGACATTGGGAGAATGTTTTCAGTTGGCCATTAGAGTAGAAGAAAAGGTGAAGAGGAAGCAAGAAAGATCAAACAATGGTGGAAGAGGAGGTAGTTCAAATAGGGGCAGAGGTAATAGAGAACAAGGACAAGGCAGTAATGATAAGAGCAGCAATGACAAAGGCAAAGAGGTATTTTCTGATCAAAGAGGTGGATACACTCCTAGAGGAGGAGGAAGATTTGGACAAGGTAGACGACCATTCACAGGTAGATGTTTCAATTGCAATGAACCAGGGCATCCTTCCTTCAAGTGTCCTAAATGGGAACAAGCTGATAAAGGCAGAGATAGGAGAGCTAACTTGGTACAAGAAGGAGGAACCAAAAACATTCATGGCAGACCCTGTGACTGATGGTGATTTTCTTATGATCAAGCAAGGAGAAAGACTTCATCAAGAACCAAAGGTAACTATTTTCAAAACAAATTGTCTCAGTCATGGTAAGATCTGCAGATTGCTCATAGATTCAAGGTCACATAGCAATTTAGTTTCACTTGATATGATAACCAAGCTAGGGATTGAAACATTTGATCATCCTACTCCCTACAAGGCCACTTGGGTAACTCAAGGACATGTAGAGATTTGTAAGAGGGCTTATTTAGATTTCTCAATTGGATCATATCACGATAGGGTGCTTTGTGATGTCATTCCAATGACTTGTGGTCATATCATCTTGGGGAGACCATGGCAGTAGGCTAGGAGGACATTGCATGATGGATTCCATAATACATATTTGGTGCATAAAGGAGATGTTAGATATAAATTAGTTCCTTTTCCTTTGGAGCTGTCAAATGAAAGTTTTATGATATGTTTTGAGAAACATTTGCAGGTGAAAAAGTAGGGTGAAATAGGGGAAGACATTGGTAGATTGAGAAAAGACAAGTTGAAGCAGATATATGAAGAGTATAGTCCTAAAAATTAGAATATTTGGGACTTAGGCAGTATTAAGATTGGGAGTATTGAATGCACTATTGTTGAGAGTAATAGGAGTGGTGTTCTTTCACAAGGAAATGAGTGGAATAAAGGCAGAAACAGGGTACAAGGACAGGCTGTTATCAAGCAGCAAGAAGGACAAAAAGAACAGATTTTTGACACCAACATGTTGAGTGACATGAATGCAGGTTGGAAGAAAAGGAAGAAGGTAACTTTGGGAGATTTAATGCTTGGTAATCAGAAGGTACAAACATATAGGAACAAGGAGTATTATGGCAGAAACAAGTTGGATGCTTCTTGAGGCAAGAACTCTTTCTTTCTCGGGGAGAATGGTGTAGGAGCACCCAAGGCCTTCAAGGAGCTCTTCAAAGGTCAGAAGTGTGCAGGGGTCAGGAGGACCTTTCCATCAAATAAAAACATCAATTATGGTATCCTGGAGCCTATAATAGCATTTGGGATGAATATATGTAATGGGCATATCAAAAGTCCTAAGGGTCCTAAAAGGATCATAGGACCAAAAAACCTTGTAAGTGGACCAATAGTGTCCCAGGGGGTCTAGATAGGTTTATAAAGTTTAATCATGTCAATAAGGTTGAATAATAATTATTTAATAGTTTGGAATGGTTTCTAGTTAATAGGAATTAATAGAATAAGAGTTTGGAAATTCAAATTTTCAAAAATCCACTTTAGGCGGGAAAAGGAGTTTTAGGTGTTTTAGAGGTAATTATGCAACTTAATCAATCCCAAACGATTGGATCAGTTGGGGAATGGTTATATAAACCCAAAATTATCATTTTTATGGAGGTTGGACATTGGGAGCAAGCATTGTATAGACTGTTTTCTGGAAATAGTGAAAAAACATAGTTTTTGACACTTTTATGGTGTTTTTTTGTTAAATACTTGATCTCTATTGAATCTATGTCTAGTAGGATGCTTTAGGAGTTTTTTTTTACATATTTTAACACCATTGAAGGCTCTGAAAGAAGTGATAATTAATTTCTTTGCATTTTATATTGACTGTCTTAAAAAAGAACACATAATGTACACTAGTTTGAGGGTTTTTCATGGATAAATGATCCATTTCATGGGAGTTTATGACTGTATCTTGTGAAATGGATCATATTTAACATGTACCATAGTGGACTAACAATATAAAGTGCAGGAAAGAAGAATCAAACGGTGTACACCAAGATTTGACTGTGAAAAGTGCTTGAAGATGGAGGCTAGGGTATAGCAGCAAAAGATCTGCCTTAATGAGGGGCATGTTTTTGAGTTGGAATAGACTAAATATGTTTTCCTAATGGTGTAGAGTTAATGAGAAAGTTTTGGAAGTGATTGGAAGGTTAGTTTTTAAGAAGCCCTAGTTTTTGAGGCAAGTTAAGGAGGGGTTTGTGCTGGAGCATGTTAGAGGTGTCATAGAGGTCTAAAAACTTGGATTCCTTGGTTTTGAGTCATTTTAGGAGACTTATGAAATTTTCATGGTCAAGGGTTGAGCTTAAAGAGGGTTTTCTTTGAAAAAGAGGGCTAATTAGGCCTAAATTTGAGGAAACAACAGATTTTTGATTGGTGTGCTCCAAAACAAGTGCCATCAAGAATCTAGTATGTTATGTATCATCATAAACCACATCTAGTTCAATCATTATTTTGGAGGTTCCTTTGGAAATTTTGAGTGCAAAGTCAAAAATCCTTCGCTAGAGGCCTAGTTGGGCTAGTAGCCTAGTTAAGGTGAAAATTGGTTTTGTGTCTAATTCAAAGGGTTGGGCTTTGAAATCATTCAAAACAAGTTTTTTTGGGTCTCTTAAGAGTGTTCCTAGGGTTTGGGTCCATAGTGAAATCAAATAATTCATTTGGTGCATTATTGAGGGCTTATCTCCATACTGGTGCCTAGTTGAAAGGTTGAGAGTAATCATTGTTAGTCTTGTAACTTGGTGTTTCTTTCAAAGTACCTGACCCCTCTGCATCATTATTTCAGATTTCCCAACCTGTCATATTGTTGTTGCAGATCATGGGACATCAAAAATTTGTCAATTTTGTTGCAAACAAACAAAATTTAGAAGTTTGAATTTCAGATGCTGCCTGCAAGGAGATAAGTCATTGCTTGTGTGAGGCACCATATTTGGTGGAAATCACCATTTGTGAGAGTCACCAGACAAAGGATTGTTGATTCGCATCAAGAGAAAGTCATAGCTTGTAAGGAAGAAGAAATTGTTAGGAGTCTTAGTGCTAGAGGAGTTTATCAAGTCTCCAAAGATCTTTGAATATCGTCAATGGTCTAGGATAATTGCAGTTTGAAGTTTGAATTGTTGTTGTTTTAAATTGCTAGTGTTTTGCAAAAAAAGGCCACTGCTAAAGAGAAGAGGTAGTCATGATTTTTGAAAAGTTGTAGCTTTCAAGCAAAAGAGATGCCAAATTTAAAAGAGTTTGTTGTAAAGGAGACTTGCAGAGAATTAAGTCGCCATCAAATAATAGTCTCTGCTAATGAAACAAAAATAGATTGGAGGAGTTTTGCAAGTTTCAGTGTTGATGCCACTAAAAGGAATGTCATCAATTAAAAAGGCCGCAATCATTCCATTGATGTCGATACATAAGGAGATTGAATTGCTGCTAGATTGCACCTAGTGAAATCAAAAAGAGGTGCCAAAGCAAAGCATAAAGCTTGCAAAAAAGAGGAATCACCTATGTGAAGGTCATGTTGTTGCCAAAAGTGCTAACTATATTTTTTTAGTGAGTTGTGGAGCTTGAGGATATGAAATTTTTTAGAGTTGTTTGAAGTTGAAGGGTCATATAGTCTCAAAATATTCGAGAGATAACATATTATGTTTTGTGTTTCCACTATTGTGTGGATTGTAGTTAGTTTTCTAAATCATAGAAAGTTAAAGGAGGCTATGAGTAATTGTTTTGGTTGAGAGAGTGAAAGTTAAAATTCTACACAAAAATGTAGAGGAGTTGGTAAAAGAGTTTGTCAAAGGAGGATAGTAGATGTCTGTTACGAAAATATAAGTGAAGCCCATAATAAATTAAGGAAGAAATATTGTTGAATGCCGAAAAGAAATGTATGAGGCCAATGGAGCTCATTAAATCTAGGATCCTCGAGCACCCATAGAGTGACTCAATGGGACGTGTTGACAAAACAAGTGAATCACACCTGAACCTATGATGGACTGGTAACCAAGTGGGCCAAAACTCATGTTTAGAGCATCCCAACTATAGCATGGGATTTCCTAGGTTTGATTGCTTGATGTAGAAGATTTTAGGTGTCATCAAATTAGTGAAAGAGATTGAAAATGTAATGAGAATTAGTGGTAGAAATTAGGGGGGAGTGTTGGCAGATTTTAATTTCTACCACCAAACGCATTAAAAATAGATGCTTCTCCTTCACCAACCATTCCTTCACTGCTATTCACCGACCTCCAAAAACATGTGCAGTTTTTTAGCTCCATGTGAAGTTGTTTCTAGATCTTTCAGATTTTTCTGAAGCCCTCTATAAATAGAGGCAATTGTAATTATTTCATTTAGGCAATGTAATTAAAGTTTTATATCTTTCTTTGCCTCTACCCACCTCCAACAAGTGGTATTAAAGTAGACTGGTCTAGGGAGACTGCGGAAGTGGAAGTTATTGTCAAGAGGTGGAGTCATCAACAAAAGAATCTGTTATTGCAAAACCAGTGGTAGGAAGCTAGTTTGAAGAAAGAGTTCTTGCGATTTTTTCTAGAGACTGTATTGTTGTAGTCAAAGAAAGAGATCAAATTTCTGTGTGAGGAGGATTCCAAATTTGAGAAAATCATTTGCGAAGGGGCTAATTGTTGTTTGCAAAGGCACATCATAAGGTGTCAATGGTGCAGATAATTGTTTGTGGTGGACTATAAAGATTGGTTAATGCAGAATTGGTGTGCATCCATAGTCATATTCCTGCCATGCATGTGGGAAAGGAGAAGGATTGTCCGCTAGTCCAAAGGAAAAAGTTGGTCATTGTTGTTTGTTGACAAGGGATTACAAAGGAAAAATTGTTGTTAAGGAGGAAGGTTCAATAGAAGGGTTGAAGCCATCCCATCATTCTGAAGGAGACTGAATGTTGGAGGTCATGTGAGAGAAGACAAGGAAATCCATAGTTTTCAAGGGAAGAAAGTATAGAGATTTATTTAGGGGAGAGAGTCGTTGTTTCCATTATCTGCAAGATTGTTAAGAGAGGGGGACTGTTATTTTCTGCTATAGTAGACCTGTGGAGGCATACAAAAGGAGATCGTTTGGGGATCATGTCACCATTTGTGACAAATGTTAGGAGGAAGTTAAGCAAGATTTTGGAGGTGATCCTGTCACCATTTGTGACAGACGTCAAGAGCCAAGTTAAAGAGGAGATCCTATCACCATTTGTGATAGACATTAGAAGGAAGTAGATATAGAGAAACAAAATATTTAATGTTTTTTGAATAGTCCAGAGACATTGTTCTAGATATTTTCACAGACATTAGCAATTTGAGTATATGAGAGAAATTTTGGGCATTGTAAAATTTGATGTAATTAGTGGTAGAAATTAGGGGGGAGTGTTGGCAGATATTAATTTCTACCACCAAACACATTAAAAACAAAAGCTTCTCCTCTACTAACCATTCTCAATGGTTCTCACCAACCATGCCAATTGCATTTGTTGAAACTATTCCTTCTTACAGATCTTTCCAAAGACCTCTATAAATAGAGGAATATGTAATGTGGCTAATCACTCCTTGATGAGTCCACTGTAAGTAATATGTAATGTTTCTAGTGTATGAAGTGAGCCCAAGCTCAATCAATGTTATATGTTTTATTTTGTTTAATATAAATTTTCTTTGTTCTGCTGCTCCCCTATTTTCTACAAGTGGTATCAGAGCCAGTGTTGATCACAAAAATTTTGGGGAGAGCAAGACTAGTTTATGTTATAGAAGGAATGGTCGGTGAAGGAGAAGCTTCTATTTTTAATGTGTTTGGTGGTAGAAATTAATATCTGCCAACATTCCATGCCAGCCTAGATTGGGTGGTGTTGTAGTTCCTCATTCCTATGATCATGTTCCTCAAGCTAGAGAAGATCCTTTGGTTGTAATTCTTGATAAAAGACAATATGTTGATCAATAGGTATTGAGTGCTAATGCAGAGGATGCAACATAGTTTATGTTTTATACATTGAGTGTAACTATACATTGACACTAGTCCATGGGTCTGAGTTTGGATAGCATAGATAATTGTTTTGAGAAAGGGAAAATAGGTCAAGTTGGTACCACAAGATTGGAATATATGTAGGTATTGTGCATTTCGAAAGGCATGCCATGATAGCTTGGGAACTTTCCCGAAACAACCATTTTTGACCACCACCTCAAAAACATTATAGTACTAGTACATGAAAAATAATAAGAAGACACATTTCAACCTTAGAAGGGTAATGCTACATTTATCTGTGCATTTGATGGATGGGAATTTTGAATAGTTCAATTTGTCGATCTCTATACTTCCAAGCTTTGTACAAGCTCCATAGCTTTGAAGAAATCCTTAAGGGAAATCACACAAACATTTGATCCAATAAAATTTGATAGTAATGTTACACAATGAAATAGTAAACACATTTAAGACCATGGGTGCTTTAGATTATGATATGTTAAAATCTACTTTTGACAAGGTTAAATTCATTGATGTTTCAAAGGTTTCCACTTTGTTCCTGTCTCATTGGTACCTTTATAGGAAAATGAGAAATAGAATATTGGTAATGGTAGTAGTATGAAGGTTTCCTATCTATCCATTCAACTTTTAATTTATTATTAGGTTTGAACTGAGGATTTTAAAGTTTCATTGTGTGTTTTCTTACTTTCTTCTTATAGTTCAAAAAAGCATATAATATGAAAATATTTAAAATCTCACAAATTTTAATGAATTTAGGCGTAGGCATTTTGAAAGTTGGAAAAGGTAATTAGGTGACAAGTAGATTGACATTTTGTGGACTGGGAGTAAAGAGTGATTTCTTGGGACATTTGGTGGCACACCATTCTAAATTGACAAAATGGCACATAGATAAAAAAGATATTTGAATATGGAACTCGCTAGAAAATTTGAAAGGAAAATATGCAAGAAGATCATCAAGTATTTATTGTTTATGAAAAATGTGATGAAAATATAAGATGACGACACTTGGCAACCTTGTGGAGAAGTGTGATTCTCTACATCATGCAAAAGAGAAAGTTGAAGATAAATGAACCTGAAAGAAATTTAATTGAAATTTTGGAATAGTTACTTGTGGTGGGAATGAACATGCATATTAGAGTTTCTAACCTTAATTTTATAATTTTTAGTTTATTTCGTAATGCAAACTGAAAATAGTAGTTTACAATAAAAAAATAATATGCATGTTTGATCTAAAACGTATATATGTTGGTTTAATCTTTGCCAATCACCATTCTTCTTTTTCTTTTTTGGAAAAATTTTGATGCCTTATCTTATAAAAAATTAGTTTATTATGCTTTGATAAGAGGGAGGGATAAATTTTTGGTGATTTTTCATGGAACTACAATAATAAAGTTTTTCCAATTTTCATGATTTTTTAGTAAAATATACATTATTATTGTGTGTGCATATGTGTTGATCTACAATTTTTTTGAATTCATGGAAAAATGGGTGTTAAGGTTGCATTGAAATTGGGTGCTTAAATAATATTTTTTTGTAATTCTAAGTTACTCAAGCTCCACAAGAGATTGAATTGACTTTTTAATACCATGATATAATTTGGCTATGCAAATTTTGGTTTATTTCCATTTTAATTCATGCATGCATGATTCTAGCATAGTTTCAAAATTAGGATTCTTCTTTCTATCCCCCTCTCTTTCGATATTTCTTTTATACACTATTTAGAATTAGGATAAAATAGAAGCAAACATTGAAAACCAACTATCATATAGTGTTTCCAGAATTCATGTTTACTAGATTCAAGATCAATGAAACTATTTTTTAGAGTTTTAATCTTTTTAAAATTGTTTAATCATCAAAATTTAACCCTAAAGTGTAGATTCTAGAATACAACCATATTAATCCCTTTCTAAAAATAGCAAAACAACGAACACTTGGGTGAACCAAAACCTTAGGGAAATCATCTTTGTTCCAAATATTTTATTTAATTTTAGGAGAGATGTAGGTTCATTTGATTTTGCATGTGTTATGAGTGTGTCAAAATACCTGTCAACAAAAATAATGCTTGAAGGAGGTCCTAAAGGAAGGTATTTGTGGTTATTTGCATAGTTTGAATAAGTTAGATCTTTGGGATATATGGCTTTGATGGGAATCCCTTTGTGTATAGAAAGGGCTATCCATGAGATGTTTTTTTATAAACACAAGAATATTTCTTTATCCTTCCTCAATGATAGATGAAATGCTTCAAATCATGTGATAATTTGCAAAGATCTATTGATTTTTCTTAAGGTTGAACATGAAAAAATATTTTTTCATCTATTTATCAAGAAATTTTAGGGTACAACACTTTAGTGGTATGCCATTCTTTTGCCTAACTCCATTTGTTCACGGGTTGAGTTAGAAAGTTTATTCTTGATCAAAATTGATCCTAATGTGGGTGCATAAGATCCATCACTTCATTTTATAGTTGTGAGAAGGACATCACAAGAATCTATTTCTCAATTCAATCATAGGTTTTCTAGATGTATCAAAGGGTTCACTATTCAAATCAGATTGTAAATGGTTTTATGTCAAGAAAGAACATTATCTTTGGTGTTTGGATTTGTATTTGTAGGAAATATGAGATAGTTTGGAGAGGTTGCTACTTTGAATGATACATTCAAAACTATCTCTCTTACTAGGACAATTTAGATATGACATTACAAATGGCATAAATAGTTTGAGTGAGAGTGATAATGCTCTTATACTTACAAGATTCTAACCATTACAATCTTGTACTAGTCCACCCATTATGACTACTTAGCTTCAATAATTTAAATCAATTAATTATGGCATTCCCAATCTTTAAAACATGTAATCACTCGACACATTAAGTCAATTCAACCACTCCTCTATGTAGGATTTTAGTCAATTAGATTCAAATTTGGCCACCTATTTAAATTTTCTATCTCATACAAGTCCATTTACAACTACACAATCAAACTATAGCTCAAACACATCAACTAGATAGATGAAGTTCTCTAGATGATAACTCTTCAAGTGAATGTGATGTTGATATGTCATATCAGAATTAGGCCAGCTCCATTCAAGGTCAATGTTGGGGTCAAAAAATATAATATGTAGCATCAAATGTAAGTGTTTCTTTCTCTAATGAAGTTGTTGTGGTCGTACCATTTTTTTCAAGAATAATCTAGCATGCTGTACATCAAACCAAGATAAAATTTTAAGTGGAGAGCTTGATTATTAGATATATTGTTTTGATGGTTTGTTTAAAAATGAAGATTTAATGAATTTAAAACCTTATCACAATGTAGAAATCAAGTTGGAATGTGACTTACAAAAATCAACCATGAAATGCTAAGGAATACTAAAAACATTGAAGAAAATGAAGTGTCTATGATTTTTCCCCAATACAATTTTCATGAGAAATTAGTAAGAAAATATTTTTCCTCCAATGAATTTTTTGGTAATAATGAAAATATAAAATATTGAAGGTATGTCAATTCATGATTTATTTGAGGTAAATATTCCACTTATGTAAAATAAATTAAACTGTAAATTGTTAGCATATTACATTTCTCACATCTTAGGAAATTGATAAAGTAATTTACATCAAGTATAGTAGCTTTAATTCAAGTCAAACATTTTAGGTTACATTTATTTCACAATGTATGGACTGTGGTTCCCAACCCAATATTCAAGCTTCACTACTTGATAATTGAGAGATTTGAAAGAGAAAGAACATGTTTTAAAAGAAAATCAATAATTGAAAAAAGGAGAGAAAAATAAATATCTTAACATCCTCTACATTTTGGGTGATTTGAGTAATTATAACAAGGCTATAAACACTTAGTTGGTAGTAGATTTATTCTCAAAGGGAATTAGAGGTAACTTTGTTAGGGCTATGGATGCCTAACTAGCAGCAAAGCATGCCTAGAGAATCACTCCACATTAAAAATGTAGCATTACTCACATAGCTTGGATAAGGTTTTCTTCATTTTTATTACAATGACACTTTATGAAGGAATACATCATCTACATGCTAACATATTTCTACCTCAACTTGGGTCTTATTATGTTCCTTATTTTAATCATCTGCCTAATTCTTAGATTGTTTTGAATCAATGTAAATTAGAGATTTTGGTTACTTGGAGGGTTGCATGTTATAAAATTCTTGGAGAATTTTCTTAATCGAATAACCATTTATTATGCCTTACATATAAACCCCACCTAATTTTTTTTACATAGTTGGGGACCCCCCTCTTTTCATTTTTCTCTTTTATTTTTCCTTGTTGTTTCTATTTTCTAGGAGGTTGTTTTAACGGTTTCTTTCCATTTTTCATCTTAATTGGTTTTATTTTTCTAGTATTTTTTGTCATATTATGTTACCAAGTCCTAATAAACCCAACACCCATTATGGTTCAATGCCTTGTTATGTATCTAGTTCTTAGTTTGTCATTTTATGTTTCTTAGGAGAATAAAATTTAGATTTCCTATGTTTTAAGTTGCATTGGTAGGATGCTTATGGCCTTTGTCTCAAGATCCAAACCTCAAGCTTCTTAATTGGGTTCTCGCCCTACTTCAACCCTCAATCATAAATCTTCTTTATTTAAAGTGTCCCTATTTTCATTTTTACAAACCTCAAAAATTTTAAAAATTTAAAATTGAACAAAAAACTTAAAAAATTAAAAGATTTAAATTAAAAAAATTACTATATCCACTTGAAATTTCAAGCAAGGACATAGATAATTATGTTATGCATAACTAATCTCCAATCATGCCAGATCTCTTTCTACGAGACTTTCATACATTTGATAAAACTAAATTAGTAGTGATGATTTTGATATATTAGATGAAACCTTATGAATTCATCTAAATAAAATCATCCTCTAAAACTCCTAAAACCTCTCTATGTCAAAGGATAATTAATGCAATAGACTCGAGTAAAATGAAAACTTATTATCTATGTACCACCTCATAATCCTCAACCACAAACTAAACCTTTTTCTCATTATTGGATTTCTTTAAAACTAACCTAAACCATAGGAGAAGGCATATCCTTCGTGGCCACCTCCACCCATATTCAGCAAGTCCGCCGTCGTGTTCAGGGATGGGATCTTCACAACTTCGCTACTCGTTTCGAGGAACTACTCATGCTTCATCTCTCAGGTGGAGAGATTAATTCTCAGACTACTCATATGTTTCCGCTTCATTTGATTCCTTTGTTTGTAGTCGTGGAGGATCAGATAGGGTCTCATGTGGATCTACTGCGCACTATCCGCTTTGAGAACAACAATAGAGTGGTTATAGTCTACGATGCGGTTATGGGATGGATTCAGACTGTGGCTACCATATATTCAATCCCTGTCTATGCGTTCAGACCCTCTGGTGCTTATTATAATCTGTGGATGAAGCGGGTAAGTGATAAGACATGGGGTTTGTCCCCTATTAACATATCATTGAAGCGTTTCTTTCCTGAGAGATTGTTAAAATATTCTAGGCGTCAAAAGTCTCTGTTAGGGCCTACCAAGGGATATATCATAAACACATTTAGCACACTGGAATCAAAATTCATTCACCAAGGGAGGGAGGAATTAGTCTATGGTGGGAATACTGTGTCGACTGTAAGTCCTCTTCTTTCGCAGGCTTTCTTCAATGACGAACGATGGTTACGATTGTAGGCGGACACAGAGTACATGAGATGGTTAGATTCACAAGCTTGGGCATCCGTTCTCTACGTTTCATTCAATAGCGTGTCTTCTCTTTCGATGTCACAGATCTGAGAATTGGCTGATGGATTGGAACGTAGTGGGCAGCCTTTCTTATGGGTGCTTAGGATTTCCGACGGAGCCCATTTTTTGATAGAAGCGCAGTTCGATTCGGCTTACAAGTTTTTGCAACAACGGTATGAGAGGCGATTAGAGGGACATTTTTTATTGTATGGAATTGGGCATCTCAGCTTGACATCCTATTTCACAAGTCGACGAGTGGGTTTTTAATGCACTGCGGGTGGAATTCGACGGTTGCTAGTGTTGGAAGGGTGTAGATGGTTGGTCAAGCTATCTAGAATAGTGTATGTGGTTAGCTAATCTCGCAAAAAGGGCATAGATAGTTATGTTATGCATGATTTCTACTTAGAAACCATTGATACTTATCTGGAAGCTTTCTCAGATTCTCTACTGCATATTTTTTTATAATACTACTAAAAACTATCTTGATATGGAAAACTTAAGAAAATTTAGTGATATTTAAGAGCTAGCCTCAATTAGTCATCCCTTGTGGGTAATGCCCACAAGAATCTGAATATAGAAATGTGAGATGTGTGTAGTTAGATCTAGGTGGATTTGTGAAGGTGATTTGTGCAACAATAATTATTAGATAAGCAAAATTCAAGGGGGTTGAACTAAGAGTTAGGTAGTGTGTGCAAGGTGATGGATGAAGAAAGAGACAGAATCAAATATATCATAGGAAAAAAAAAGACACGGGCTATGAAAATAGTTATAGGAAGGATATGTTTTTGGATTTGGAATGAAATAATGAGGGTTTAGGTGGCTTGGAATTGAGAAGAGTGGAGATTAGTAAGCTAAGATTCAAAAGGGGGAAAATGCTACAAAATGATACCATTCAAAGGGAAAAAGAGGGCTTCATAGCTCAAAATCTTAAATAATGTCTAATATTCTTCTATTTTTATTATAGAATTACAAATAGCGTTGAGGATTGATGGATGGATGGAGAGAGTACTTGCTTGTGGTTGCTTTGCATGTGAGAGTATGATGAGTGAAAATTAGAGGAAAAAGATTTATAGAAGGTTATATAAGTTTTTGTCAAGTAAATTCTATAAATGTAGTATGGGCAACATCTAAAAGGTTTGGGTTAATTTTGTTGGGAAATGTCAACAAAACCAACCCTGCTAGATAAAAGTACATAAGGAATGCACTAAATGAAAGTTAATGATGAAAGCTCTAAATTTCTAGGGAAAGCGAAGGGAATCATTAAAATGGTTACAAGTGTGATCTCATGTCTTTGTGCCTAATGAGAGGTTAAAAAATAGGCTAAAAATGCCCTTAAACATTCTCTAGGAAGTGAACAATAAAGTGAGAACACAAATGCTATTAAAAAGTTGTAACTTGAGTATAAAGTTTTATTCATAGATGCCTATCAATGTCAAAAATGTGGGATGACCATGTGCATCCACCTCTATATTATTTTTTTTTTCTATTTTGTGTAATGGAGAGTTACAAGAAATTGAGTTTGTTTAGTGAAGAGGGGGAATGCATTGAAGTTTGGGTTGTAAAGAACTCATTTAGTGTTGGAGATGGTTTGAGACTTGAGTGGTAAATTTAATAAAGATATGAAGAAAGATTGCTTGGGAACTAGAAGCATCATAAACCATCAAAATATCATGTGGAGGTGACTAAGAATGTGTTTAGACAAGAAAAATCATATTTTGCATAGAAGATCTATCATGAGAGGCTCAAAACATGAGATCACTTTGCACATGTCTATAATTTTCAAGAATTTACCTTATTTTAACCAAATATTACTAATATATAAACAATTATCTAAAATGTTCATTCCAATAAATATATATCTTAATTGAAACACTAGCTAAAAAGTTAACTATGAACTAAAATTTGAGAACATTCATCACATGAATAAGCTAAATACATTATAATTTTCTAAATCATCAATATTTTCTTATTTCTGCTCACATTTCTAATGATGAAAAAGAATGATAAAATGATTAGATACATGTTCTTTCATTATTCATTTGAAAAAACAAATCCTAAGTATTTAATACAACACAAACATCTATATGACCATATCATTACAACAAGAAGAACTTCATGTAAACCAAATGATACACATCCATTATTATTTTCTACAACAAACCACCATCATATAGAGCTAATCATACAGTTACATTGGAACACAATTTTATATTGATCAAAAGCTCTATCATACTCTTAATAGGTCACATCTCTACAAGACATGTGATAAGTTAAACAATATGTTATTCTCATGTTTGAAATCAAAATAAGTGTTAGGTTCAAAATACCTATTTAAATAACTCTTTAACTCCCAATAAAATATATTCATATAAGAAAATATCTATACTTATATCATAATGAAATGGATAAATATCTTACTTCCAAAATTTCACAATTTGCTTCATATTTAGGACTTTATTGATTATAAATAAATGAAAACACTCACCTTTTGAAACCATGATGAAAATCCTTGAATCCCATCCACTCATTAGAGGGATAAAAGATACCATTGCAATATAAAATATCTTCAAATAATATCAATGCATACTATGATATGATCAATTGACAATCTGCACATGATGTCATATTTATAATAGAGAAATTTATCACCATACAAAATGCTTATATCAAAACTAAACTATAGAACCATTATTCAAACATTCTAAAATCAATAATAGTTAACAATCCATATACTTGTGTAAGATTTAGAATAAATTTATATTTCGCCATATCATGACCTAAATCACACTCTTATGATTTGCAAACAAATTTCGTCTCAAACCCATAATATAATGAGTTTAAATTACAACATTTTTATAATTATCTTGACCGTAATTGAACTTTATCATTTATTTAATGATCTACCTAAAGGGGGCTTATTGCCAACCCCAAAATAAATAAATAAATATTGAAGAACAGAGTACATGAAAGAAAGATACTTAGAGATAAGAGGGCATTACTCAAACTGGCCAGATTAGATCTCGACCAAATTCTGGTACGTAAGGAAAAAGATTGTTTACTAGCCGCTTTGGACAATCACTTACACATACACTCGTATCAGGACATGAAAAGGGCTTTTATCATTCAACACTAACTACATGACCAGGATATGAATTTATTTCGAACTCTTTTTCAATGCAAAAGCTAGACAATGACCTCACAGCTAAGACAAAATGCAACTTATATCACCACAACTTAACCCAACCATTTCCTTTCACACATGGGGCTCGAAAATGCATGTATTTATTCAAGTCATCCTCAACAAACTAGCGATGATAATAGAGGGAAACTTCAATCAATTTACTTGTCCCCTTCAAGGATAACTAGTGTGTTCAAAACAATGAATTCAACCAGATATTTGCATGTATACCAAGACATCAAACCGTTGCCTGTTCTATAAGGGATATGATTTCAACTTAATAGAGCTTTTAAACCATGGCCATGGAACCATCTAAACACACTTCATGTACATGAGGCTCAAACATAAAGGCAGGATGTTATATTTACTCACAAAGCTCTCTCAAAAGCCAATGCAAAAATCTTTACACAGATGATGATTCAAAGGTCGTGGAAAACTTATCAAACTACTTGAAAAGAGATTAATTCCAGTATTTAGCTCGCCAAACTCCATCAAAATGAATATTTAAGCAAACCCGTTATACCCAGAAAGCGCTTCGTGGCTTAGCAGAGCTTCATACAAAGCACCAAGTCATATTCCATACGCCTCATTGTCACCGAAATACATAATAGGACAGTCACCCAAGTTGGTCGATTTTTTCTTTCCAACACCAAATTGACATCATTCCTACTACGAAAATGAAATAATTTTTAATGCTTCCAAGAGAAATGTTTAATATACCAAACAGTACTTCTTGTCGTGTCCACATACGGTCCTTTCAAATATTGCTTTGAACCAAAAGCTGACGTATAATACATCTGAGTACTATTCAGGCATGTTTCTAACCGTTATTTCAAATCATAAACATTCTTACCACAAATCACCATGATCAAAGCGTAGATGTTGTTGTGAGAGTAGGTTCAAGCATGATCGACCAATTGGCAATCAAAGGGCATAAACATTGAAAGGAAACACCCAAATAGAAGGAGATTGTCTTCCATCAAGATACATGGATGGTAAAAAACATTGAGTAAAATGCCTTTAGAGAAAAAAATATTAAATTTTGTGTTAGTGGTCATTTCTTAAAATTTGATTATGGCATTAACACGGGATCAACACAAGAGTACAGAAACTAGTGTTGGGTTAATGTGGTATCTTTGAAGGTTCAACAGTCCATACTTTTAGGGTTAGTGGATGAGGTGTTTGTTAGGTTGAATACTTCATGTATAAATGGTATAGGATTAGGGATCATGAATACAAATTTTATTCAACTCTCTAAATTCAACATGTCTTTATTTCTCTTATCTTTTCTATATTGTATCACCATAGAGCTAATCCATCCAACAACTTCTACTTGTTTAATTATGCCATCAACCAATATCCTATCTAATTATGTTTCAAGGGTCTAATTTTACATTTGACTTCAGCCTATATGATCTCTTCTTTGTGCTTTTGCACATTCTTTCAATTAAATTTTCATCATCATGTCTTCCTCCTTGATATCTTTTAGGTTGGTAAATGTGCAAGAAAATAAATTTTCATATTCTCTCAATACCTTTTCCACTTGCATTACTTGTCATTTCTCCCAATAATCTCTGATCTTAGCTAGTTTGTGGCTTCCTTTTACCACTATGTTCTCCTCCCCCATCCTCAAAGGTTGGTTAAAGTATTCATACTTTGATTGGGACTACCTCCCATTCTCCTTTATTAAACTCAATATGTGAGTTCTAAGGGTCTTCATCTTCATCATCTTATTCCCATCTCCCTTTTGTGTTATAGCATGCTATTTAAAGTATGGTATCTATTTATCCACCCATTTTACAAGTTTTCATATCCTCTTTTCTCTTGGTGGTGTTGTTTTCTTTTTTCTTATATTTAAGATTTAATACACTTTTTTCACTAGTAGTAATATTATTTCCTTCATCCTTAATAATGTGTCATTTATAAGTTTGTGTGGTTTGTAAAATGAGAACGTTTTAAATTTTTTTTTATTATTTCCACACTCAATTTTCTATTTTTGATTGGTATACCATGTTTTCTTTTCTCATCTTTGAAGATTTATTGCATTTCTTCTAGTAGTAGTAATATTATTTCCTTCATCCTTTAAAATGTGTCATTTATAAGTTTGTATGGATTGCAAAATGAGAATGCTTTAAAAAATCTTATTGGATTACTTCTCACTCTCTATTTTTTGCCCTCTTTTCTTGATTGATATACCATTTAAACATACTAATGCATGTAAGGCTCAAACATGAAGGTGGGATGTTATATTTACTCATAAAGCTTAAGATTTGTGAAAATAACTTTTCACAAAGATTCATACAAAGGTCACAAGAGCACTTCCCATATTTTATGGTCGGATTTAAACAACACACTTTAAGCTTTGACTTGTTTAGGTGACTAATCTAAAATCACACTCGCTTCTCCATTAGAACCGATCTATTAATGTGATTTAAAATGAATCACCTAAACAAATCAAAACTTGAAATATGTTAAACTTAAGCCAAATATATTTAACATAACAAACTCCAATACGATAAATATTTAAACAAACCTGTTAAAACCAGAATTGAACTTCCAGTGTTAACAGCTTCTTAGTAAATACCGAATTGCACTTCATACGTCTCATTGTCACTATTAAAACTTGGTCAAATAACAAAATGCACCCGAGAATGCTTCTCAGGTTAGAGATCGACAATAGCCTGCCGAAATTGACAATCAATACATTTAGGAAAAAAAGTGAATCGAAATGCACTTGAATACGTGATAGGACAGTCCTCCAAACTGATCGATTCTATCTTTCCGACACCAAATTGACAACTTTCCTACTTCGAAAATGAAATAATTTTGAACGTTTCCTAAGATAAATGTTCAATATACTAAACAATACTTGTTGTGGTGTCCACAGACAGTCTTTTCAAATAATTGTTTTGAACCAAAAACTGATTATAATAAATCTCAGTACCATTTGGACATGTTTCCAGTCGCCATTTGAGTACTAAACAATACTTGTTGTGGTGTCCACAGACAGTCTTTTCAAATAATTGTCTTAAACTAAAAACTGATTATAATACATCTGAGTACCATTTGGGCATGTTTCCAGTCGCCATTTCAACTTCATAAACATTCTTACCACATATCACCATGATCAAGCATAGGCATCATTGTGAGAGCAGGTTCAAGCATGGTCAACCAATTGGCAATCAAAGTGCATAAACATGAAAAGAAATATCCAAATACAAGGAGAGAGCATAGAACAAAATTGGCTTACCTTCCACCAAGACACATGGATGAAATCGACCATTTTAGGTTGGGTTTAATCGGCACACTCTAACTGTTGATGGCCTCTGTTTGATGGTAATTAATTTTTAATTTTTTTTAAACTATCCCCGCCCACTTGTGCATAGCTCAAAGTTCCCGCGCTGCAGACTCCTGCAGCGTACGAAGGCATGGGTTTTCTCACGGACTTAGTCTCACTGTTTAACTATTTGCCATAAACAAGTCTCCAACGCTAGTCACGCTGTTTACATTTTCCAGCATAGTCCCAAACTGTGCCAAAATGAGAGCTTTGGAACAGGGAATCCATAAAAGCACAAAGGATTTAGAAATTTTGTCAGATGTTGTAATTGGAAATGTAATTTAGAAGCAAAGACAAAAGTATAAAAAATGTGATCTTATGGAATGCTACGATTGCAGGATATACACAAAATGGGTTTGTTGGAAAGGCTTTAAAAACTTTCAAGCAAATGCAATAGGCAGGTATAAAGCCAACCTTTGACAGTATCCTCTCTGCCTGTGCCAAAATGGGAGCTTTGTAACAAGCTATGCACAACCATATCACAGGATAAAGGATAGATGAATTTTGTCAGATGTTGTAGTTGCGACTGCCCTTGTAGACATGTATATAAAATGTGGAAGCATAGACAAAGCACATGAATTGTTTGACAAAATGCCTCAAAGAAATGTGTTCTAATGGAATGCCCTGATTGCAGGATATTCACAAAATGGATTTGTTGAAAAGGCTTTATAAACTTTCAAGCAAATGCAATTCGCAGGTGTAAAGCCAGACTCTACAACTTTTCCCAGCATCCTCGCAGCCTGTGCGGAATGGGAGCTTAGGAAAAGGGTATGGACATCCATCAAAGCATAAAGGATAGAGGAATTTTGTTAGATGTTGTAGTTGCAACCGCTCTGGTAGACATGTATGCAAAATGTGGAATCATGGACAAAGCATGCGAACTGTTTGACAATGTGCCTCAAAAGAAATTCTGTCTCATGGAATGTCGTGATTGCAGGATACGAACAATATGGATTTGATGACAATGATTTAGAAACTTTCAAGCAAATGGAATTGGTAGTTGTAAAGGCAGCATTTTCCCCGCCTGTGCCAAAATGGGAGCTTTGTTTAAGCTGGTATAGACATCCATTAAAGGGGGATTTTTGTCAAATATTATAGTTGGAAATTGGTTTCATGGAATGAAAGTTTGCAGGATATCTACAAAATGGATTTTGCAAGGATGTTCTTAAAATGTTTGAATTAATGAAGCACTCTGGAACATATCCTAACATTATAAAATTTATTTGTGTTCAATGTGCACGCAGCCTCTCAAGTTTAGTGGATGAGGGTTGTATATACTTCAGTCACACAAGTAACCCTTATAACATTACACCTACAATTGATCATTGTGTGTATGGTTGAGCTTCTTGTCTGTGTTGAGTGTCTCGAGAACACTTTAAACTTTATTATTAAGATGCCAATTAAACTTATGACCTAGTTGTGTGGATGTGTTATATTGGTGCCTACAAATCACATATGGATATAGGTTTAGGAGTATTTACAATGACATTGCTTTTCTATTTGAATCCTAAAAATGTTGTGACTTTTGTTCCTCTCTCAAACATCTATGTAGATGTGGACAAGTGGTGTGAGGTTCAATAGTAAGGAGATTGATAAATGATAGAGGAATTAAAGAGATCCCTGAATGTAGTTGGATTGAAGACCATAAAATGGTGTGTGTTTTTTGTGTAGGGGATAGATTGCCTCTGCAAACACATGAGATGTATACAAAGTTGGAGAGATTGGCTTAGGAGATGAAGGAA
The DNA here is from genome assembly GCA_007258455.2 of Sequoia sempervirens. Classification (NCBI taxonomy): domain Eukaryota; kingdom Viridiplantae; phylum Streptophyta; class Pinopsida; order Cupressales; family Cupressaceae; genus Sequoia; species Sequoia sempervirens. The sequence goes on from VDFB02001308.1 coordinate 61,865, forward strand.
ACAGAGTATTCCCTAGATTCAAGATATTTCCTTAGTGATGTGAAAAGGTAGGGAAAAGAATTATTTCTCTAGGTACCATCATATTGAAAATTTGGCAATCACTTTTGGTTTGTTAGATGCACCCCTAGAACCTTGATATGTGTTGATTGCCACATTGTAACAAAAATTATCTCCAAGATTGTTGCAAGAAAAAATGTTGAGAGAGATGTAAATTGTTTCCATCATTTTAAATAGGTAGAATGTTTGTGTAGATATTATTGGTGACACTAAATGAAGTGATGTGAAAAATAGGCTTGCACTATAATAATGTGCACCATGTCACATCTATATTGATAATAAAGGAACATGGTTTTGGTTTATGTTTTGAGAAAGAAAAAATTGGTTTTAATATTTTAGTTTTGAAATTCTGGCAATTGATTATGATGTTGGTTTCGTAAAATTAGATGCATAAAGTGCTTATACACTATTGAGGTATTTGTCAAAGACTCATTTTATAATAACATGGATATTTAATTGAATTGTTTTCATAATTATATGTGTATGAAATGAAAAGTTGGAGGCAGAGAAAGAGAAAAACAAAAGGTGGGGAGCACTTCAAGAAAATCAAAAGATGCTTGACTAGCAGGAAATGGGAGAGGATGGCTCACAATTACCCTTGCCATTTTGTATAGTTATTTTGTTAGGATTAATTGTTAGAATGGGATATCATTAATTAATTTAATGAGCGATCAAGTGCATAAGACTTGAGCATGTAATTGATTGAATCACTATCTGCAATCATCTAATCATACATGATAGTGTCTAAAGGGTGTATGAATATCTTCCTAGTTACATAACACAAAATAAAAAGTGATAACCTTGTACATAATCCCCCCTCTACCTATTATGAAAAGATATAATGAGTGAAAAATTTTAGAATGTTTTTTATTAGAGGTAAAGCAGGTTTTGAAGGGACCTTAAAACCCTTTACAAAAAAGAGAGCAACTTCAAAAGATAACACACAGACTAACAAATAGCCAACGAGCAACATACAAACAACTGTCGAAAAAGGAGGACTAGAAACATCAACTACAAATTCTTCAGAGAATTAGCAACCTCCATATCTAGATCAATTATTTTCTACTGCACATCCATTACTTCATAAATCACTTTGGAAGGTACCCCAACTTTTAGCTTAGTTTTATTTCGGGTTCGAGTATAGGGCCCCATTTCACTTACCTCTTTCATCAAAACACTAGGCGAACCAACAACATTCCTAGCTGTAGCCTTTCCAACCGAATCTTCCTCCATCCCCTACCTGTTCCTAGCAACATCCTTGCCAGCCAGAGCTTCCTCCATCTGCTGCCTCACCTTTTCATTGAGGATAGTCAAACCCTTCGCTTCATTCCTCATAACAGATTTGGTCACTTCCACAATCTTATCTAGTTTCAGATTAACCCGTTCCATTTTCTCTTCCAAGGCCACAAGAGCACTTCCCATATTTCGTTGTCGGATTTAAACAACACACTTTAAGCTTTGACTTGTTTAGGTGACTAATCTAAAATCACACTCACTTCTCCATTAGAACCCATCTATTAATGTGATTTAAGATGAGTCACCTAAACAAATCAAAACTTAAAATATGTTAAACTTAAGCCAAATATATTTAACACGACAAACTTCAATACGATAAATATTTAAACAAACCAGTTAAAACCAGAATGAGCTTGAGAGTTAACAGCTTCTTAGTAAACACCGAATTGTACTTCATACGTCTCATTGTCACTATTAAAACTTGGTCAAATAACAAAATGCACCCGAGAATGCTTCTCAGGTTAGACATCGACAATAGCCTGCCGAAATTGACAATCAATACATTTAGGGAAAAAAGTGAATCGAGATGCACTTGAATACGTGATAGGACAGTCCTCCAAATTGATCGATTCTATCTTTCTGACACCAAATTGACATCTTTCCTGCTTCGAAAATGAAATAATTTTGAACGTTTCCTAAGATAAATGTTCAATATACTAAACAATAGTTCTTGTGGTGTCCACAGAGTCTTTTCAAATAATTGTTTTGAACCAAAAACTGATTATAAGCTATCTGAGTACCATTTGGGCATGTTTCCAGTCGCTATTTCAACTTCATAAACATTCTTACCACATCACCATGATCAAGCATAGACATCATTGTGAGTAGGTCCAAGCATGATCAACCAATTGGCAATCAAAGTGCATAAACATGAAAAGAAACACCCAAATACAAGGAGAGAGCATAAAACAAGATTGGCTTACCTTCCACCAAGACACATGGATGAAATCGACCATTTTAGGTTGGGCTTAATCGGCACACTCTAAGCGTTGATGGCCACTGTTTGATGGTAATTAATTTTTTATTTTTTTTAAACTATCCCCGCCCACTTGTGCATAGCTCAAAGTTCCTGCGCTGCATACTCCTGCAGCGTACGAAGGCATGGGTTTCCTCACGGACTTAGTCTCACTGTTTAACTATTTGCCATAAACAAGTCTCCAACGCTAGTCACGCTGTTTACATTTTCCAGCATAGTCCCAAACTGTGCCAAAATGAGAGCTTTGGAACAGGGAATCTATAAAAGCACAAAGGATTTAGGAATTTTGTCAGATGTTGTAGTTGGAAATGTAATTTAGAAGCAAAGACAAAAGTATAAAAAATGTGATCTTACACAAAATGGGTTTGTTGGAAAGGCTTTAAAAACTTTCAAGCAAATGCAATAGGCAGGTATAAAGCCAACCTTTGACAGTATCCTCTCTGCCTGTGCCAAAATGGGAGCTTTGTAACAAGCTATGCACAACCATCACAGGATAAAGGATAGATGAATTTTGTCAGATGTTGTAGTTGTGACTGCCCATGTAGACATGTATGTAAAATCTATAAAATGTGGAAGCATAGAAAAAGTACAGGAATTGTTGGACAAAATGCCTCAAAGAAATGTGTTCTAATGGAATGCCCTGATTACAGGATATTCACAAAATGGATTTGTTGAAAAGGCTTTATAAATTTTCAAGCAAATACAATTTGAAGGTGTAAAGCCAGACTTTACAACTTTTCCCAACATCCTCGCAGCCTGTGCGGAATGGGAGCTTAGGAACAGGGTATGGACATCCATCAAAGCATAAAGGATAGAGGAATTTTGTCAGATGTTGTAGTTGCAACCGCTCTGGTAGACATGTATGCAAAATGTGGAATCATGGACAAGGCATGCGAACTGTTTGACAATGTGCCTCAAAAGAAATTCGGTCTCATGGAATTTTGTGATTGCAAGATACAAACAATATGGATTTGATGACAAAGATTTAGAAACTTTCAAGCAAATGGAATTGGTAGTTGTAAAGGCAGCATTCTCCCCGCCTGTGCCAAAATGGGAGCTTTGTTTAAACTGGTATAGACATCCATTAAAGGGGTTTTTTTGGTCAAATATTATAGTTGGAAATTGGTTTCATGGAATGAAAGTTTGCAGGATATCCACAAAATGGATTTTGCAAGGATGCTCTTAAAATGTTTGAATTAATGAAGCACTCCTGGAACATATCCTAACATCATAAGCTTTATTTGTGTTCAATATGCACGCAACCACTCAAGTTTAGTGGATGAGGGTTGTATATACTTCAGTCACACAAGTAACCCTTATAACATTACACCTACAATTGATCATTGTGTGTATGGTTGAGCTTCTTGTATGTGTTGAGTGTCTCGAGAACACCCTAAACTTTATCATTAAGATGCCAATTAAATTTATGGTAGTTGTGTGGATGTGTTATATTGGTGCCTACAAATCACATATGGATATAGGTTTAGGAGTATTTACAATGACATTGCTTTTCTATTTGAATCCTAAAAATGTTGTGACTTTTGTTCTTCTCTCAAACATCTATGTAGATGTGACAAGTGGTGTGAGGTTCAATAGTAAGGAGATTGATAAATGATAGAGGAATTAAAGAGATCCCTGAATGTAGTTGGATTGAAGACCATAAAAAGGTGTGTGTTTTTTTGTGTAGGGGATATATCACCTCCACAAACACATGTGATGTATGCAAAGTTGGAGAGATTGGCTTAGGAGATGAAGGCAACATAGTATTCCCTAGATTCAAGACATTTCCTTAGTGATGTGAAAAGGTAGGGAAAAGAATTATTTCTCTACCATCATAGTGAAAATTTGGCAATCACTTTTGGTTTGTTAGATGCACTCCTAGAACCTTGATATGTGTTGATTGCCACATTGTAACAAAAGTTATCTCCAAGATTGTTGCAAGAAAAATTGTTGAGAGAGATGTCAATTGTTTCCATCATTTTAAACAGGTAGAATGTTTGTGTAGATATTATTGGCGACACTAAATGAAGTGATTTGAAAAATAGGCTTGCACTATAATAATGTGCACCATGTCACATCTATACTGATAATAAAGGAACATGGTTCTGGTTTATGTTTTGAGTAAGAAAAAATTGGTTTTAATATTTTAGTTTTGAAATTTTGGCAATCAACTATGATGTCGGTTTCATAAAATTAGATGCATAAAGTGCATTTACACTATTGGGGTATTTGTCAAAGACTCATTTTATAATAACATGGATATTTAATTGAATTGTTTTCATAATTACATGTGTATGAAATGAAAAGTTGGAGGTAGAGAAAGAGAAAAACAAAAGGTGAGGAACACTTCAAGAAAATCAAAAGATGCTTGACCAGCAGGAAATGGGAGAGGATGGCTCACAATTACCCTTGCCATTTTGTATAGTTATTTTGTTAGGATTAATTGTTAGAATGGGATATCATTAATCAATTTAATGAGTAATCAAGTGCATAAGACTTGAGCATGTAATTGATTGAATCGCTATCTACGAGCATCTAATCATACATGATAGTGTCTAAAGGGTGTATGAATATCTTCCTAGTTACTTAACACAAAATCAAAATTGATAACCTTGTACATAATCACCCCTCTACCTATTATGAAAAGATATAATGAGTGAAAAATCTTAGAATGTTTTTGATTAGAGGTAAAGCGGGTTTTGAAGGGACCCCAAAACCCTTTACAAAAAAGAGAGCAACTTCAAAGATAACACACAGACTAACAAATAGCCAACGAGCAGTGTTAGCTCTCAAAAATGCAAGTAAAATACCTCAAAAGGTTGCAAATCTCTTGATATGTTTTAGGGTAACAGACAAGGCCAAATGGTTTAGACCTTCTTCTCTTCAGGTGCTGCTAGACCTAGGCGGGTATACCTACATGAATAAAGTAGACTTAAAGTTGTATGACTTGATTGATTTGATGGGTCTACTACAATGGCACAAAGTGTAATAGATGAAAGCTTGCTAACTATTCCTACTCCTAGTATTGAAATTGAGATATGGATGTTTTAATAAGATTTTATGAAATTCTAAAATATGAAAGGTGTGACCAGTGCCTACTTCTATTGGGCTAATGGAGTCAAGATTTGTATAATGGGTGACTTGCTTAATGGCTATAATTCAAATTGCTTGGCACTTGTGACTGTTTATAGCTTGTGTAAATGTGCAAGAGTGTAATTATCAAATTCTTCTTAATGAACCAAATGTCCTTTTCCAAATTACTATGATTAATCAAAAGGATTTAATCATGTCCTGCAGGAACCAGTTAATTGAACCACACAAGAGCAACAAGTGTGCTTTGATAAATTGAAAAATATCCTTCATGTTTCAATTTAAATAATCAAGAAATGACAACCTTGGAGACAACTAGATAATGTTTTCAATAAATTCGACAAACAATTGACACCATAATTGGATCACCAGATAAATATGTTCTTCTCCATTATATAATTTTAAAATATTTTACAATGTACAACATGATATTATGTTTCGGCAATAGTTCACCCTATCCAACTACCTAATCTATTGATTCTTCTAAATCTAATCCCCTTTCTTTTGATTTCATTTGACATATATACATTATTTTAGGGTTACAATCTTTCATGACATCCATCTAGTGCAACTTTTCCTTTTGGTGCAGCTCTTTGTTTAATTGTTATCAGCAAAATAAAATATTTAATTAGTTGCCTTATCGGAAAATTAAATATTTTAATCTTCATCATTGTGTCTTCCTGAATAATAATCATCATTTCACAATACTTTTGAGATCTTAACAATCTTCACTAATCCTTTTGCTCAAAAATCTCTGGCTTATTCAATTTAATAAAATAATCCTTGGGTAAAATAATTACCCCCTCCATGACTCTTCAAATGATTTTAACTCCCTAGAGAATGTTTTACTCAAGTCAGTAAAAACATTTGTACTTTGAATAACCTCTTAGTGAAAAATCAAGATTGCAACTTTATTTTATTAAAATAATCACACCAATATTATTACTTTAAATCTTCGTTAGTATTTTTTACCCAATAAAATACACCAAATACACCCTTCTTGTAATAATAATTTATTCACTCTTGTAATTCCGTTGGTGAAAAATATTCCAGTTTTTTTTGCTTGATTGAAATATTTCACCTGATTTAAATAATTCCTTTGGGTAAAATAATTATATATCCTGTTGGTGAAAATATCTCAACTCCCCGTCCAAATATTTTATAAATTTTACCCAATATGCTTTTGTGGGTAAAATAATTGTTTACCTTATAACTCCCTTTAGTGCAAACATTTGATATCTCGGTGAAAGTATGTACTAAAGAAAATACTTTATGTCTTCATCTTTAACCAGTAAGTCCCCAATTTAATATTTAAATATTTCTTTATTTTTACCCAAAATACACCATAGTATTTTAATTACTTGTATTCACCTTCAAACTTTCGGTGTGACATGCATTATGGAGGGGAATTTCAATTCTTCCACCGATTTCACTTCTTTCACCGATGTGTTTTCATTGGCATGACTAACATAGTCGGTAAATATTCACTCTGACCACCATTCTCTCACTGATGCAATATTCATTTTAGGGTTTTTTGTTGGGTTGTTTGTGGGTGTGTGGGAAATACCTAGAGTTATCTGTGTGTTTGTCTCATGCATCTCAAATACTGCTTCTTTAAATTCCATGAGCCATTACAACCATTGTAAAAGACAAATAGATATGGGCACAATATTTTTAAGATCCAACTATCTGCTTCATTTCATTCATCTTGTATCAAGATCAAGAACTCAATAGCATCATCATTGTCAAAATATGCAATCACTGGAGTAATAGGTAGCGTGAATTAATTTTTAAAAGTCTTCTTTTGATACTTGGTCTCAGCGTGATCTTCATCTTGCCACTCCTTTTCGCACTTAAAATCAATTCTTCCCTGTGTGATTTTTTTAGGTAATCAACCACTGCAAAAATCCTTTATCCATGGGATTTGGGAATGTGATACCATAATGTTTATTCCTTGATTTTGATATTGCCCGACAAAGCTCATCAACAATACGTTTTACTTTTGAAGGGTGAAGCTAAAAACCTTTGTATTGCTACACCAACATAAAAGAGTAACATGTAATTGGAGGGTGCTAAATTTGTTTTAAAACTGTCCCAAATTTATTTTAAAACAAATCAAACTTTTTTTAAAAAAAATTATGCCTCTAAAACTGTAGCACATAGGAAAATTTTAATTTCGGCTGCTGAGAAAATAGAGTAATTCCACCGAAGGCACATGGAGCATCCTGGAGCAAGGAAAATTTGTAAGGGACCATGATCAATTATTTTGGAAGTGGGTTTCTGACGGATTTTGAACAGCTTGCCAAATTGAAGTACTTCCTTTGTAAACTGACCCTGCTAGAGCATGTAGTGAGAAAAATGAATTTTTAATTTAATGCACCAAATGAGCTCATCATCAAACTAAATTGAAACTGGAAATATTTGAGGCTAAAACATCAAATGGGTCACCCTTAGAATTTCAAAATTTGCAACTTTTTCGGGGCACCAAATCTAGCCCGGGAGCAATCGTAAAACAATTAAAAAGAATATCGAAACTCCTCTAATGACCATGAAAATGAACATATATGTTGAGTTGTGATAGGAGAGTATTCTTGTCAAACGGTTTGGCATGAAGCTTTCAGAATTGCAAACTATAAACTCCCAAAGTTGCTTAGCATTTTCTGAAAATTAGCCTTTTTTCAAAAAATATCAAATGTGATCTTGAGAAGTTATAACTTTGGAGATTATCTCATTTAGGCATGGTGAACATGTGTGCAAGATATTTTTTCACCAATCATCTTCATTCATGAAATATCGAACATCAAAGTTGATCATTTTGCAGGAAATGCAGTTCCCAAACTGTGTAAAATACATTTGGATTTTATCTTGGAAAAATATAAAACGATGTCCTGAAGCCTTGAAAGTCAACATGGAAGTAGATTTTTCTGTAGAGAATCGAAGGCACCAATCATTTTATCGTGATCATTATCCATTTGCTTAACATTTACCTTTAAAGTGGGCCACTTTAACAGATTTCACCATGCTGACAGCAGATTTTCTCAAAAACCCTTCAACTTGTCACTTTGAAATTTTGTCAAATCAAATCGTATGAAACTGAAAACTTGCAGAGATACTCCCATATGATAGATGGACATGTCCACAAAGTGATTTCGCTTGAAACTGTATTGACTTCGTTATGTGATTTTTCAAAGTGAGCCATTTGAGCAGATTTTTTAACTGTACTCCTGAGTGTTAAAATCAATTTTTTGAATATGGGAACCTAAAATTTGCATGAAATTTTAAGATCCAACAGTGGCTCCATCTGGGGATGTATGCCCCTTGTGGGTATAGCAAGAATTCAGACCTCTGGGAGAGCAGACCAAAAGTTTTATTTGTTGAACAACAAATTCAAATTATTTTATGTCATGAACTAATATGGTTTTTTGAAAAAACCACACCCTGGATGATGACACAAGGCCACCAAAAGAATTGCCCCTATTTTCCCCTATCAAACACCTTGCTCTGATATACTTTCATCAAATCCTTCTCAAGGACATTCATGCAACCAACCCTGTCACTGTTATTGAAAACTTCCAAAAGAACATTGTGATTAGCTTGACCCAAATTCCTTTCACCACTCTGCAAATCATATTCTTCATCATTATGAACTAAATTTCTGTCATCTTTACCATATAATCTGCATGCATATTTAATGCAACATTTCTCATTATTTTGCTCACTATTATGCATTACTGAATGATCTCCTAGTTGTATTAAAAATTTACCATCAGAATGTCATTCTTGTAAATCTGAAAGTTCTTCCATATCAACATTTTTTGAAACAACCAGATTTGAAATATTTTTTACTTCCTCCATATCACTAATTAGCAGTGACATGAAATTCTGATCCACACAACCATCATCATGTATATTTGAATCAATTAATGTTGGAGATGAATTTTCTGAATCTTGATGTGTATATTTTTTATACTCTGCTGCCAGTAAATCTAAAATTTGTTCACTATTGAGTGAACATGCCTCGGTATCCACATCATTTTTGTTGTATTCATCATCAAAAAGTGGCAATTCAAGTGCTTTGATCTCACATTCAATTGTCTTATAAATTGGTATATCATTTTTATTATCAGTAAACACTTCATCTTCAACATAAAGTGGATTTGAAAACACATAAAATTGGTTTTCTGGCATACCTTGGCAAAATCTCATCTAATCTTCTTCTATCTTCTCATCATATAATGGATTTGAAAAAAATTGGAAACCATTTTCAAGTGTACAAACCTCTTTATTATCAACTGTGTCCCTATGGTTCTCATCTGCAACTGGAGGTATTATTTGTTCACTGTCAAATGAACTTGCATCTTCATCCAGATCTCCATAAGAACTGCAAGAATCATTTTGCAAATCAAAATCCATATGTTCGTCTTCACCATCTGAATATTCAATGGATCCCTCATAACATGCACTGCTTTCCCTATCACAATCTGTTATGTAGGAGACATCTTCAATATCTTCGTCCTCCTCACGCAAGCTGTTATAGGAATTATTTTCTCTTGCATATGTCTCATCTTCTATTGGCTGCATTGTTTGATCAATTTCTCTATACTCATCAATAATACAACTATTGGATTCAACATTGATAGTGTCCTCATACCTTGTCCTCTGTATGGCATCAATAAATTTATTCACTTGATCAAAGGCATGCTGTTTTGATGACTCAGGCCAATGAATTGATTTAGGTTTCCACCCTCTTATGAACTGTGCAACAAAAAAGGGTCTTGTAGGCTTACAATTAGAAGGTAATTGCATACAGATATTTATCATCCTGTTGTATAGAGAGATTTCATCTTCTCCTTCATATCTCCTTATGTCAAGAAATACATCAAAGGGGTAAATTCCACATTTTGATTCTGCGATGGAGTCTTGGCTTTGAGTATCATGTACATACTCATCTTCTTCCTCCTCAAATTGTTGATCCAGATATACATTTTGCTGCAGGTTTTGATTGACACCTTCACATCGGCTGGGATTGTGTTGCACCTTTTGATGTGGCATTTGGTATTGATATGGATAATGCTTAGGATGTTGGTTGTGTTGATAATCTTGGTAGCCTACCAGTCTTTGTCCAGGAGGGACTGGATAATCATTTATTTGTTTTGATGGTTGTGGTGAATAAATGTTCTGTTGTGAACAAAGTGCATTACCTTCATTGTGAAAAATCCCAATTGTATTATGAGGTGCTTATGGGGTCCAAGGACCACTTGCATTTGAATATCCTTCCTCATCGGAGAATGGTATATATTGTGGTGTATCTAAAGCAGGCAAGATACCCACTTCACTCAGCTTTTGAAGTAATGCTCTCTTGTTGCCAGCTACTTCTACTTTCAATTTGTTTAATTCATCATTTAGCTCATTCAAAGGAATTTCTAGAAGGTTGTTGTGCATTTTTCATCAAAAAATTTCAAGAGTCACCACCTACTTTTCCAAAAGTAGGAAAATGATTCTTTTGAAATTATTTTTTTATTTTCCCCAATGGAATCTCCTCACTCCAAATGTGAAATTTATATTGACTCTTTAAATGGAAAGGTTGGAATCAAATTTTATGAAGTTATTCCCCAGTAGAGTCACCAATTTGTTAGGTACGTGACTCAGATGCGGAGTGCAAATGAAACAATTGTGAACCTTTGGTTAAAGACCAATTTTAGAACTTTATTGACTCTATGGATGGATAGGTTAGAACCAAATTTTTTTATGTTATTCCCCAGTAGAGTCGCCAATTTGTTAGCTCTCAAAAATGTAGGTAAAATACCTCAAGAGGTTGTCAATCTCTTGATACATTTCAGGGTAATAGACAAGGCCAAATGGTTTAGACCTTCTTCTCTTCAGGCGCTGCTAGACCTAGGCGAGTGTACCTAAATGAATAAAGCAGACTTAAAGTTGTATGCCTTGATTGATTTGATGGGTCTATTACAATGGCACAAAGTGTAATAGATGAAAACTTGCTAACTATTCCTACTCCTAGTATTGAAATTGAGATATGGATGCTTTAATAAGATTTTATGAAATTCTAAAATATGGAAGTGTGACCAGTGCCTACTTCTATTGGGCTAATGGAGTCAAGATTTGTATAATGGGTGACTTGCTTAATGGCTATAATTCAAATTGCTTGGCACTTGTGACTGTTTACAGGTTGTGTAAACATGCAAGAGTATAATTATCAAATTCTTCTTAATGATCCAAATGTCCTTTTCCAAATTACTGTGATTAATCAAAAAGGATTTAATCCTGTCTTGCAGGAACCAGTTAATTGAACCACACAAGAGCAGTAAGTGTGCTTTGATAAATTGAAAAATATCTTTGATATTTCAATTTAAATAATCAAGAAATGACAACCTTGGAGACAACCAGATAATGTTTTCAATAAATTCGACAAACAATTGACACCATAATTGGATCACCAGATAAATATGTTCTCCATTATATAATTTTAAAATATTTTACAATGTACAACATGATATTATGTTTCGACAATAGTTCACCCTATCCAACTACCTAATGTACTGATTCTCCTAAATCTAATCCCCTTTCTTTTGATTTAATTTGACATATATACATTATTTTAAGGTTAAAACCTTTCATGACATCCATCTGATGCAACTTTTCGTTGGAAAATTAAATATTTTAATCTTCATCCTTATGTCTTCGTGAATAATAATCATCATTTCACAATACTTTTGAGATCTTAACAATCTTCACTAATCCTTTTGCTTGAAAATATTGGCTTATTCAATTTAATAAAATAATCCTTGGGTAAAATAATTACCCCCTCCACGACTCTTCAAATAATTTTAACTCCCTAGAGAATGTTTCTCCTCAGTAAAAACATTTGTACTTTGAATAACCTCTGAGTGAAAAATCAAGATTGCAGCTTTATTTTATTAAAATAATCACACCATGATTATTACTTTAAATCTCCATTAGTATTTTTTACCCAATAAAATACACCCTTCTTGTAATAATAATTTATTCACTCTTGTAATTCCGTTGGTGAAAAATATTCCAGTTTATTTTGCTTGATTGAAATATTTCACCTGATTTAAATCATTCCTTTGGGTAAAATAATTATATATCTTGTTGGTGAAAATATCTCAACTCCCCCTGCAAATATTTTATAAATTTTACCCAATAGGCTTTTGTGGGTAAAATAATTGTTTACCTTGTAACTCCCTTTAGTGCAAACATTTGATATCTTGGTGAAAGTATTTACTAAAGACAATACTTTATGTCTTCATCTTTAACCAATAACTCCCCAATTTAATATTTAAATATTTCTTTATTTTTACCCAAAATACATCGATAGTATTTTAATTACTTGTATTCACCTTCAAACTTTCAGCATAACATGCATTATGGAGGGGAATTTCAATTCTTCCACTGATTTCACTTCTTTCACCGATGTGTTTTCATCAGCATGACTAACATAGTCGGTAAATATTCACTCCGACCACCATTCTCTCACCGATGTAATATTCATTTTAGGGTTTTTTGTTGGGTTGTTTGTGGGTGTGTGGGAAATACCTAGAGTTATCCATGTGTTTGTCTCATGCTTCTCAAATATTGCTTCTTTAAATTCCATGAGCCATTACAACCATTGTAAAAGACAAATAGATATGGGCACAATATTTTTAAGATCCAACTATCTGCTTCATTTCATTCATCTTGTATCAAGATCAAGAACTCAATAGTGCCATCATTGTCAACATATGCAATCACTGGAGTAATAGGCAATGTGAATTAATTTTTAAAAGTCTTCTTTTGATACTTGGTCTCAGCATGATCTTCATCTTGCCACTCCTTTTCGCACTTAAAATCCATTCTTCCCTGTGTGATTTTTTTAGGTAATCAACCACTGCAAAAATCCTTTATCCATGGGATTTGGGAATGTGATACCATAATGTTTATTCCTTGATTTTGATATTGCCCGACAAAGCTCATCAATAATACGTTTTACTTTTGAAGAGTGAAGCTAAAAACCTTTGTATTGCTATGCCAACATAAAAGAGTAACATGTAATTGGAGGTGATAAATTTGTTTTAAAACTATCCCAAATTTATTTTAAAACATAATAAACTTTTTTTTAAAAAAATTATGCCTCTCAAACTTTAGCACATAGGAAAATTTTAATTTCGGCTGCCGAGAAAATAGAGTAATTCCACCGAAGGCACATGGAGCATCCTGGAGCCACAAAAATTTGTAAGGGATCGTGATCAATTATTTTGCAAGTGGGTTTCTGACGGATTTTGAACAGCTTGCCAAATCGAAGTACTTCCTTTGTAAACTAACCCTGCTAGAGCATGTAGTGAGAAAAATGAATTTTTAATTTAATGCACCAAATGAGCTCATCATCGAACGAAATTGAAATTGGAAACATTTGAGGCCAAAAAATCAACTGGGTCACCCTTAGAATTTCAAAATTTGCAACTTTTTCGGGGCACCAAATCTAGCCCGGGAGCAGTCGTAAAACAATTAAAAAGCATATTGGAACTCCTCTAATGACCATAAAAATGAACATGTATGTCAATTTGTGATAGGAGAGTATGCTCGTCAAATGGTTTGGCATGAATTTGTCAGAATTGCAAACTATAAACTCCGAAAGTTGCTTAGCATTTTCTGAAAATTACCACTGTCAAGCTCAATTGAAACCCTCCATTTGCCTTTTTTGAAAAAATATCAAATGTGATTTTGAGAAGCTATAACTTTGGAGATTATCTCATTTAGGCATGGTGAACATGTGTGCAAGATATTTTTTCACCAATCATCTTCATTCATGAAATATCAAACATCAAAGTTGATCATTTTGTAGGAAATGCAGTTCCCAAACTGTGTAAAATACATTTGGATTTTATCTTGGAAAACTATAAAACAATGTCCTGAAGCCCTAAAAGTCGACATGGAAGTATATTTTGGTCTAGAGAATTGAAGGCACCAATCATTTTATCATGATCATTATCCATTTGCTTAATATTTACCTTTAAAGTGGGCCACTTTAACAGATTTCACTGTGCTGACAGCAGATTTTCTCAAAAACCCTTCAACTTGTCGCTTTGAAATTTTGTCAAATGAAATCATATTTAGCTGAAAACTTGCAGAGATTCTCCCATATGATAGATGCATATGTTTGCAAAGTGATTTCGCTTGAAACTGTATTGACTTCATTCTATGTTTTTTCAAAGTGAGCCATTCGAGCAGATTTTTTAACTGTACTCTTGATTGTTAAAATCAATTTTTTGAATATGGGAACCTAAAATTTGTATGAAATTTTAGGCTCCAACAAGCAGCATACCATAAGCAAAACAACTATCAAAAAAGGAGGACCATAAACATCAACTACAAATTCTTTAGAAAGTTAGCAGCCTCCATATCGCTATCAATTATCTTCTACTGCACATCCATTACTTCAGAAATCACTTTGGAAGTTACCCCAACTTTCAGCTTAGTTTTATTGCCGATTCAAGTACAGGGCCCCATTTCACTTACCTCTTTCATCAAAACACCAGGCGAACCAGCAAGATTCCCAACAACAGCCTTTCCAACTGAATCTTCCTCCATCCCCTGCCTGTTCCCAACAACATCCTTGCCAGTCGGAGCTTCCTCCATCTGTTGCCTCACCTTTTCATTGAGGATAGTCAAACCCTTCGCTTCATTCCTCATAGAAAATTTGATCACTTCCACAATCTTATCCAGTTTCATATTAACCCATTCCATTTTCTCTTCCAAGGCCACAATCCTCTTTTCAAAAATTTGCTTCAACTTTAACATTTCATTAGAAACTATCTTCAAAGCATAAAAAAGACAGTTAATTTGAACCTGTAGAGAGGACTCTGAAGATTTTCCATCTTTATTCATAGCCCTACGAATCTTCACATTGGTCATATTAAGTTCATTGAAATCCCATTTGAACAACATAAACAAAGAGATACTACCCTCCTTCACCAAGCCTAGAACATTAGGCAGATCCTCTCGGTTAAAATTGAACACATCCATTGCCTTTGCTTCAACCTCCTGGGAGTCACTACTTAGATTTTGACTATCAATCACCTCTTTTCCTTTATCCTCAACAACCAATGTCTGTATTTTGCATCTAGAGAGCTTGCAATTTCATCAGCAATAGTCCTTCCTCTTTTTTGCATCTTCATCCCATGTTTAGGAATATCAACCTACCTTCCAACAACATTAAGAGGATACTCAACACCAATTGACTCCTCCTAGACAGGGCTACCAGTTTGCTTATCCATCTTCTTTCTACTCCCACCCTTCATGCCCTTTTTTCTCTTAACCCAAACACGGGGGGGTTTCAATCTTTTCCCCAACAACAACTTTCCTCCCGTTCAGTAGGGCAAAGGATTCACGCTTCCCAATTTTGTTGGGTTTTTCACCAGCCACCTCGTCACTACAAGTCTCATACTCCATGGAAACAAGGGCAGGTTTACCTTTCTTACCACCCTTGATAGGAGTAGGAGGCTCCGAGTAGACTTCCATAGAAGCCTCTAAATCAAGTTCATAATCACCATCCACCTCCGACCTCGTCTCATACTCCAAATCCAATTTCTTTTTCTTCTCTTTAGAAACCTTCTCAGGGTGCTTAAAAACCACATAAGACTTGGCATAATTTGAAATGAGGAGAATTAAACCAACATGAAGCACATGATTTTTAGGATTACGATTGTAATCTTAATCCAACTTTCCAAGGACGTCAACAAGTAAAAAGGAAAAGAAACTTTCTTCTTATGCCTAAAGTGGCTCAGAAGGACAAAATGATAACTAGAAAGGATTGAGAAAT
>VDFB02001311.1:0-16514 GCA_007258455.2 Sequoia sempervirens
AAAAAATCAGAAAATGTCGTGAAAAAATGGTTACCCTGATGGAAACCTAACAAATAGGCATCTTGGTAACAACCAAAAAATCAAAAAAGAAAAAATCCAAAAAAATCAAAAAAAGGATTAAAAATAGTAAAGAGAAAAAGTGCCCTCTAGTGAAAACCACTACGGTGGCATTTTGGGCAAGTACCTTGTCAAAAACCTAACAAATAGGTGCCTTGTGTAAATAAGAACTTTCCATCCACCAAGATCTTCATGACTCATTCTGCATCATCCATTGCATTCCATATTCCCATCCATCACCCAACTGTGTCTGTATCATAGCTTGATCCTATGTTCATGTCATGTTCCCTCCTAGTACTACTCAGTCAATTCTCAAGGTCAATTTCTCCTCCCTTTATTAGAGTAGTATATTGCATCATGTTGGGGGAATTTCCTTGTTAGATGAGATTGGTGTATATTCTTGAAGTCCCAAAAAATTAAAAAATCAAAAAATAGGTCAAAAAGTTAGTCAAAAAAGTAAAAAAAATAGAGTCGTCATGTCGAACTACATGATCTCTGCACGTATAACATAGGAAAGGCTAATTTTTTTATGAGCCCCCAAGGCCCCTAGGATATGTCTTTAGGTTAGTATCTTGGTCAAAATCTCAGAAAACCCCAAAACATTTAAAAATTCAAAAAAATCAAAACATTTGTAAAATCTTGAAAATACCAAAAACAACCTCAAAACAATTAAGAAAACTCCAAAAACATCCAAATATTTGAAAAATCCATCTATCCCATCTCTCTTTCACCCACAATAAGCATCACTCACAATAAAACACATCGTCATCCTCAACCTTTGGTAAAACAATCAAAAACAAGTCTAGTAGATCGAAAGTGAAAACTCAAAACATCAAAGTCTAATGCCTAGGATAGTACGTAAACAAGTTGGTCAACTCTTTGTGCCCATAACCTATCATCCAATCAAACTCATATCATCATCTAATAACATCATGTCCTAGGATGTATGCTTCCTACAATGGACATTAGATGCTGGCATAATAGTGGTTTACAATTCTTGAGGAGGGCAATTTTAGCTGAAATCACATATTTTTAGAAAATATAATGAGTTAAGCCTTGAAAGGTTCCATTTAAAGGATTTTAATTGAAGGGGTTTTTATCAAACCCCCTTAGATCAAACCCCCTTGGATAGAACCCCGCTATTTTTAAGCCATACCTATAATGGAGTCTCCTCTACACCTATCAAAATGCTGATAAAAAATCACTTGAATTTAGCTTTTTTGGGGGATCAAATGAATTCGTTTTAAAATTTATTTCAAATGATTATGGTATTAGGACTCAAAACAAGCTATCAATGAATATATGAATTTTAATATGTTTGGTTTTGTTGTGTGTATTGTTTTTAAGTTTTACTGATAAACATAGGTTTTCATGAAAATGAATTTCTTTGTTCTTCACATGTGAAAAAATAGAAGATTATTAAAAAAAATGAAAATATGGAGTGCACTAGATATTGAAATCCTTGATCCAACAAAAAAATAAAATAAAATTTTGACATATACAAAAAAAGTTTCGTTATCTGATGTATTTGTGTCTAAATTGTAGTGGTTTGACTTTGAAACTTGATTAAAGGAAAAAAATATTCAATAAGAAAACTATCAACAGGTGGAAGCACTAGATATCAGAGTTACAAATCTAAATTTGAAGAAAATTAAATTTTATCCTTCATGGAAAGGAAAAAGTTATCGTTATGTCTGGTGTCGTCACTTTTTAAAATGTTGTTTTGAAAAAATCAATTTTCGTGGGAGATGGAAAAAGACGTGTAATTTGATTCCAAAAATTTTGAAAAAAATATTTTTAGAATCTACAGACAAAATTTGATGAGACTCTAGTTTGCAACATCTTCAAATTCCTCATAGTTTAGCTACTATAGGTGCCCGAATGTGAAGATTGAGTTAAAAGAAATAATAATTTTAATTAATGAGAGGTTTGGCCAAAATTGTAAACCACTATTATAGGATCACCCATTATTTATCAGAAAGAACACTTTGGATCAACAAAAAGGAGTGTAGCCATCCACTAACATGTCCTATGATGTATCCTTCCTACAATGGGCATTATTTATTGGAAATTGTTTTGGTTCTTATCCTTAAAAACACATTTCCTTTTGGTTAGTGGTATTGAGGAACATTATCTTGTTTGTTTACTTTATCTTTGTCTTTTGACTTATCTTATTGTGCTCATTTTGATGACCTCTCGATGATGTCCCAAACACAATGATTTAGAGAGAAGGGAATGGGGCAATGATCATTATCTTTTATCTAGTGTTCTTGTTGGATATTCTTGTAATATAACCTTGGTCATTGTTCTCTGTTTGGTTTGTAGGGAGGGTGTTTCAGGTGTCTTGTTGACCACATAGGAAGGCTCACTTTTCTATGTTTTGGTCTGAAATATTTGAAATATTTGAACTACATTCTGAATAAGGTTTCATATGCTATGTGTGAATAGGACTACTCCTATCTAATTGTCAAGTTAAAGTCAATCACACTAGGTGCAATTCCATCTTGGTTCTTTATACCTTGATGCATCATGCCTATGTGTGTTATCAAACATAAGGTAAGTAGCCCTTTTAAAGTCCCAATTCTTGATAAAAAAATTATCCATCTCATCTCTAATAAAGTTGGATTTTTGAATCCTCTTTTCATCATCCCATTTCTTCTTTTCTTCCCTAACATCATACCAGGATAGTTGATCATCATCACCAGAGCATTTATCCTCCATCCACAAACCATCAACATACTGCATATCATATCATATCATATAATAAACACTAATCGTCTCACATGCATTTTCATCATCATAATATAGATCTATTAATCTAAGCATCTCATAAATCATACATTTGCATAAAACATCCATTGCATAACCATATAGACATCATTCATCTCATCCATCTCACATGCAGTGCATCATCATTTTTAAGTTGTTTAGGATAATATAGATTTGTTATTCTAAGCATCTTGAAACCATCTCATTTTCATCATCATCATAACCATCCATACATCCATCTTGAACCTATTTTTCGTGAGATTGACCTTCAAATCAAACTTTTCACTTGATCTCTCGAGTGGGGGAATGTACCAATATACTTCTTTTCACTGCGGCATCCAAAAAAACTAGAAAATTTTTAAATTTTGATCAAGGCATGTTTATTCTTTGAACCAATGGAACAAATAATATTACTTCAAAGAGCGGAAAAATGTGGACACGTAAAATGTATTGATTGACATTACGCAACTAATCCTGATTTAACTAACACTACTTCATCCTAAATCATCCCTCTATCTAACCATTTAATCAAATAGCCCTTATTTGATTAAATTCATCTATTTTCATCTCTTAATTAAATAAATCAATTTTATCTAGTTAAGTCATTATTTCTCGTTATTTGAGTAAATAATTTCATTAATCCCCTTGTCTCTATTTTAATTGAATATTTCACTTTATTTAATTAAATCTCTAAATTTCTATTAAATTAAATAAATTAAACCTCTATCTAATTTAATCTAACATCATCCCCTTTAGTTAAATAAATCAAAATACTTATTTAACCGAGTCTAAATCATTCTCCGCTCAGCTTTGATTTATTTAAATCCTAAAATCTAAGTCAAAATTGTCAAATCACCTAACCTCCTCCTATTTAATCAAATCCTGATTAAATCTACTCTTAATCCATGTCACATCCTCTAGCTTTTCCCACTTGCACAAATAAATCAATTTAATTAATTTATTAAATCTTCATTTTCTCTCAACTTGGCATCTTTGAGGGAATATTCCTCCAAATTTGAAAATATTTCCAAATGGGATGTGTCCTTCTAATAAGGAATTTATTTCATCTTACAAGTCCTTTTTCCTTGAGCCAAGTTTCCATTACTCCATTTTGACTCTCCTTCCACCTTGTCATTTCACTAATTTCAAATTTCAACTAGTTGCATTTATGGGCACATTCATCAAAATGTGCACATCATTTGCCCATTCACATCTTGACAAGTGGCACTTTCCCATTGGATGTTGAATGATCCCAGATTCATCCATTTTTCCTCTCCTTCTCCCAATCTCATCTATAAATAAGTGGCTTTTCTCCTCATCTTGGATCCACGAGTTATGCATTTTGAATCCACTCCTATGCATAATTCTATTGTTGTCATAGCATCTTCAAGGCATTCGTATCATTTGGTTTGTCAAAGGATTTGGAAAGGGCCACTTTTCATATCAAAGTGGCACTAATCCATTATGGAATAGGTATGAATTATGCTTCTTTAAGCTTTCAATTAGTTTGTGTTGTGAGTGTTGAAGTTTAAGTTTGTTTTAGATTTATGGTGCTCACAGTAATAGTATAAGACCTTTTTTTTAAAAGCAATTGAAGTCTCCTTTCACATTCAGGTGGAGGATGTGTAGCAAACTTTAAGCTTCTTCAATTTGTATGGCTTTTCATTTGCTAGATTATCCTTGTTCATGAATAGGAGGAGGAGGACCCATCAGGTGCCTAACATCCTTGTCATGAGAAGGAGAGAATGGTTATTCACGTGGAAGGAGAATGGTCAAGTCAGGAGGAGCATTCAAGATCACTATACTAGCATCCTGAAGTCTCCTAGGTTGAAGAGGATGTCTATCAAGATGAGAAGGATCTTGATATCCTAGTCCTATTGTTTTTTCTTTGGTTGGTATTTGTTCAAGAAGTTGATGAATGCCATGTTCATATTTTTTGTCACAACCTTGTTTACTTAAGATAGTGAAATTGTTACCATATGTTTCTTCTAGATTTATGGAAGTGTTTGTGACTTTATGATCATAAAAGGGGTGTGAATATGTTTGGTTAGAGGAACTACGTCCACTTGAGGGAGGAACCTTAGGTCCATCATTGATTTCAGGATGTAAATATGCAAAGTGATCAAGAGGTGCAATAGTAGGAAGATCTTGTGACTTCATGGAGGGATAAAAGGTTGCATTAGATTCTAAGTTATCAAGGCAGTTATTGTAGAACATGTTCATGCTAGCATCATCTTCTCCAATGATTTCTACATCATGAGGAGGAGAATCATGAGGAATTGAAGGAGCATGAGGTAGCTCTGATACCATTAGGAGTCACAACCAAAGAGCTATTAATTAGATATGTACCAAGAGTTTTAATGAATTCCCAAAACTTATTAAAAGAAAATTTCATGATGCAAATAAACTAACATGCAACAAATGGGAAAACGGAGATTCTGGAAATTAAAATAGAATCACGAGGGAACAAGAAGCCAATGTGAAAATGTAGGAAAAATGCTTGAAATCCTATCTAAAAGTGCAAAGGGACTAATTAAGCCTAGGGTGTGAATGAGTCTAGTATCTAATTTTCTTTGTGTTTTTAGAAATTTTAAAATAAGTTTAATGATCTACAGAATGCAATTAAGGATGAAGAATGCATATTTTCTATTGTTTCAATGAGATGCAAGGAAAAAATGAAATCTAAATGAAGTTTTTGCTAATGCAATATGAAAAGTACTAGAAAGAAAAAAAAAACAATGACCTAATTGAATGTTGATGCAAATGTAAAATAAGATGCAATATGTGAATGAAATGGAAATGCAAAGTGTTCAAAACAGGTTCACCAAAATGAGCCCGTTGATTTTTAGTTCCTATAGACTCTCTAGCTCTTCCTAGGGTTTTTCACCTAAAAGGAGAGAGATAAGAGAAAAATGCTAATGGTCCATTAAAATTGTGTATTGTGTAATGTTATCTAGCCTAAATGAAGTAAAATAAATGCAATTGATTGATTTAAATGAATGAAAAGTGAGATTTAAACTATGTTTGAAAACAAATTATGCGTCAACAATGAACTAAATGAAGAAATGATGCAAAAAAAAAAAAAGAGGGATGAATCTAAGTGCACTTGAACAATATCTAATGAATATGGAATGTTGTGGATGCTAGTTGAAATCACTGATTTTTAACAATGGGACTCATTCAACTAGGGTGGCGAATTAGTCCTCCTCTTGGTGAAAAATTGTCAAAAACAAGTTTTCGTTTGTAGAGATCCTGAATCTGACAAAACTAAAAATTTCAATCCTAAGGTGGGACTCATTCACCACTAGTGGTGAATCAATCCTCTCCCAAAATTCTGGAATATCAGGAGACAACTTTGCAACTCCAGATCTAGAAATCACTGAATGTCGAGTTGTCAAAGTCAATTCTGTCAGAAATGAACATAAAACCTTATTTGAGCTTGAAATAAGAATAAGTTGACTTGAAACACCTAGTTGACTTTGTACTCCACTTTTCAACACTAAAAATCTTGTCAAATCTGCATACCTAAGTCTGCAAACACACATGCAATAGGGACAAATGGTTGAGAGTTAGAAAATAGGGGTTTTCCTTGGTCAAACCCCACTTTGGTAATCAAACCCTTAATAAAATAATGAAAGGAAAGAGAATGCAAGTCTGAAGTAGTGTCAATGGATGCTTCAAACTGCTTGAATATTACTTGAATTGAGGTTGTAAGATGTTTGAATGCTTAGATGTGTGAATGAATGCTTAAGTGAGTGATGAGATGTAAAATGAGGTGAAAATTGCCTATTTATACACACTTGTGCCTTAGTTTACTAGTCATACCTCATCACAGGATGACATCAAGTGTTTTTGAATAAAAAAATGAAAGAAAAATTTAAAATTTTTGAATTTGGGGCTAAGGGGGACTCATTTGCCACCCATGGCAAATGGGTCCCACCTAGGACCTAAAAACAAGTGTCAGGAAATATGTTCTATTTAATGTTGTTTGTTAGGATAATATTCAAAAATAGACTTAATTAAGACATATGAGGGCATAAAGGGGTCAAATAAGTCATAAGAAAGGGATAAATAGTGAAGATGTGCCTAGGAGAGCATGAAATCTTGTTAAAAGACTTTGTAACACTTCAAAATAGGACTTGTTGATCTATAAAAAGGTTATTTTAAGGTGAATTGTAATGAATAGAGTCTAGAAGAATATATAAATTTCTTACAACACTTCACAACACCTTCACAAGATGTCATTCTTTGGATTTTAGTACCTAAATATGCATTTTCAAGTCATGTTGCAACATAAAATCAAAGAAAAATAGATCAAAAACCATGAAACAAGACCTAAAAGGACATGAAAATGACAAGGGGCCATTTTTCTATGACACAACTGGCATGACTTTCTCACTAAACCACTTCTTCAGGATATCTCACCCCACGGATGACATGATGTTATGTGGCCCCAAAGTGAGTGCATCTTTTTAACCATATTCTTCTTCCCTTTAGTTATTTCCATTGCATGATTATGTATCTTGATGGTTTGAATTAGGATTTTGGAGCCTGGGGGCTTGACTTCCTTCTTGATCTTTTCCATTCTTTGTCATCTGCATCTATAAGCTTGGATCTCTCTTGAATATCTACTTTAGTGAGATTTTGAAGCAAGTTCATCCTCTCAGTAAAGTGGGGGCTAAATCTATAGTAGAAAAATGGATGCTTCTTGCTTGACATGGGAATAATTCATGATAAATTAGAACTAATAAGCCCTTTATTTGGTGTTGTGAGGTGTTCTTCACATCCACACTAGGTCTTGGACCCTTTCAAATGCATTTAAATGTCTTTTAAAAGTGGTGTAAAGTGTTGTAAAAGACTTTCACACTTTTGTAGACTTAATGAACCCATCTTACCTTAATTCAACATTATAAAATGTGTTTAATAACATTATCACATCAATCTAGAAGGCTTGCAAACTAAACTTAATGATAATCTAGTGTTGTATGTGTCCTACACATTCACATTGAATCTTTTGCCTTCCTAGGCTAAGTCGACATCATTTTAGTGTTGTAAAGTGTATTTAATCACACTTTCACATTGATTTATGTGTTGCAAGCCCTAATTGACCTTCACATCATCATAAATAGGCATCTTATTAGCCTGTATTGTGCATCCCGAGGCAATAATTGATGAAGTAACCAACATAGACACCATATAAACCTTATTTCATAACTTCCTGGAATCTTAGCTGGAAAATAGACCCCACTAGGACTAACTTTCCACTTGTAGTGAATGATTCCCTACCAAGTGGGACTGATTTTCCGAAGCTGGCAAATGAGACCCATTTGGGTCAACTTTGACTTTTGAGTGGGAAAAACTTAAAATTAAGTTTATTATTTTTTACATGCCGGCCTTAGGGATCAATTTTATGCACTAATAAGGTCAAATTCATATTAAATCAAGTATCTAAACCCTAAATTATAACCATTATTCATTAGTCATCCATCGTTCTTCCATCTCAAGTCAAGCAAGTTAGGGTTTCATCATTTCAAGTCATTAAGATAGCAATTTTTAGACATTCAAGGGAAAATTCTTCATTTTTTACTCCAGACATTCAAGATCAATCTTCATGGAAATGTGATCAACTCCATTATTGCATGTGCCATTACATTCTTTCATCATTTTTGTTTAATTACCTAAAAGGGGTTTGACCAAGGCAAAACCCCATTCCCTAACATCCAACATTTCTCTTTCTTGTCTTATGTGTTTCTAGATTTAGGCATCTTGGAGGCTTAGAAATCATTGAATATTGCATTGTAAAGTTTTTTGAGTCTTCTCTTTATTGAACAAGTCAAAATATCAACAAAATTCACTTTCAGGTTCTAAAATCGAAGTTTTAGAAGCATACACTTGTAGAAAGCCAAAGTGTAGACCAAAAGATCTGGATTCCACCTTTGAATATTCAAAAATTCAAAATTGGGCTCATTCACCATGGGTGGTGAATGATTCCCACTTCCATGTCAGTTTTATTTTTGCATTTTTAGATATCCTCTTGTCTGAAACAGGTTCTAAAATAATTTTATAGAACTAGGACTAATTCACCTAGAATGGTGAATGAGTCCCACCAGGCCTAAAAATCAACATCAGTGGCATTCCAAAATTCATTTCCAGTATCCATCCATATCTTAGGCACACCTATTGAATTTCATCCATTTATGTTTCAGTTTTGCATTCATTTCTAGGTGTTTTGTATTACACAATGTGTTTTCAAACAATTTGCATTTCTCTAGTTTTCATTCAATAAACAATATCTTTTTTCAGTCATTTACATTTATTTTAGCTCATCTAGACACATTTCACTCATATTGCATCCATATTGCATTGACTTTGAGTGTAACTTTTCCCATTTTGGCCCTTCTTTCTCCTTTTAGGTGAAAAACCCTAGAAGTGCTAGAAAGGATTAGGAAGCCAAAATATTTGTTACAAATGAACCAACAATTTTGTGGTTGGAGTTCTATAGGCTTCTCGTGCACTCTTAGGATCTTCCACCTAAAAGGAGATGGATAAAATAACCAACAAAATTGAAGTGGTTTACTCAAATAGAGGATTATATGATGTAATTATGACTAAACACTGTTGTAAATGCAACTAGATGATGAAATTGATTAACTATTGATGCAAAAATAATGTAAAATGCACTATTTGAAAACATATTGTGATATGCAAGAATGAAGTAAAACATGAACACATGTAGAACACAAATGAAAGAGACTAAACAGAGTGCACCTGGAGGTAGATTGCAGACTTTAGAAGATTCTAGAATGCTGGAAAAATCATTGTTGATGACTAGTGGGACTCATTCATCACTGATGGTGAATCATTCCTCCTACTAGTAAAATATCCTAAAATAGGTTTCTGACTATTGGGAACTAAAATCTGACAAAATCACACTTCTCAGCCTTTAGGTGGGACTCATTCGCCACTAATGGCGAATTTGTCCTCTTCTAAAATTTTGTTAAATCAAGGGTGAATTTTGTAGCTCCAGATCTGCACTTTTCTTCTTGTTGGGTTAATAGAGTCAAATATCTAGATAATGGACTATAGGTTGTCTCCAAGCTTGAAATAGGGTTTTGATGACTTGAAACACTTTGTTGACTTGTTGACCACCTTTCAACACCTAATTTCTCAATAAATCTGCATACAAAATTCTACAAACACGCATACAAAATGGGAAAAATGGTTAAGGGCTAGGTTATAGGGATTTTCCTTGGTCAAATCCCACTTTAGTAATCAAACCATTAATGAAGAAATCTGAAGTTATGTCAATGGTTGCTCCAAGAATGCTTGATTGATGCTTGATTAAATGATGCAAAGTGCTCAAATGCTAATTGATGTTTACTGAATGCAAGTGAATGAGGAGATGTAAAATGAGGAGAAAAACACTTATTTATGCACTCTCGCTCCCTAATAACCCAATGATACCTCATCACAGGTCGACATAAGGTATTTTTAAATAAAAATCTGAAATAAATTTTGAATTATTTTGAATGTTGAGCCAAGAGGGACTCATTTACCACCCATGGCAAATGGGTCCCAGCTTGGGCTTGTAAGTGGGTGTCAGGAATTAAGTCACATTTAATGTTTTTTGGAAAGTTTACATTCAAAACTACACTTAATTAAGTCACGTGAGTGCATAAAGGGGCCAAATAAGGCATAAGAAAGGTGTAAATAGTGAAAACAAGCCTAGAAAAGCATGAAATCTTGTGACAAGACTTTACAACACTTCAAAATAGGACTTGACAAGTTATGAAAAGGTGATTTTTAGGTGAATTGTAATTAAAAGATTCTATAAATGTGTAGAAATGTGTTACAACACCTTCACAAGATGCCACAATTTTAATATTTAGGACCTAATATGAATGCATAAGTTACATTGCAACATTATTTGAAAGCAAGATAAGTCAAACATCATAGGAAAAAGGCCTAAAAGACCATGAAAATTTTAATGATCAATTTTTCTATGGTACATTTAGCCCCCACTTTAGTGAGAGGATGAACTTGCTTCAAACTCACACTAAAGTAGCCATGCATATCGAGAGGGAGGTCCAAATGCACTTATGCTAGAAAGATGGAATGAAAATGATCGAGAGGGATGATCAAGCCCCCAGGATTAAGATACCATGGAAAACTAAACATAATAATAAAGGAACACACATGTGAAAGAGAAAGAGAGAAGGAAGAATCATATTAAGCTTCGATCGTTTATCCAACTAGTTGTGGATAAGATCTAGGTTGTTTGTGAGAAAAAGAAAATATATACTCACTATGGGGTGACAGAACTCATGGCAGTCTATTGGGTGAGAAGACCCAAAAGCTGAGAAACATACACTAGTTGGTATGCACTCACAAACACATAGGTGGCTATGGGGAAAGTCATGTCACTGAATGGGCTTCCCGCTCAACCATACTAAAGTTATACCTCCTGATAACTTTAACAAGGCACCACAAGGGAAAATTATGTTTCACGTTTCATGAGACAAGCAAAGATTTGTATTCTTATAAATTGTGAACAAAGAGCAAGGGTACCACAGGCATGCAAGTTGCATTATGCAAGGTGGGAAAAATGTAAAAAATGTAAAATGTAAAAGGTTTTCAAAGGAGTCTTGTTAAATTCATACAAGGTTTATCACTTATGGAACATTTTGTCTAATGTCTCCAAGAGATGACTAATCAAAGAATAGAAAATTCACAATTGAGGAGATGCAGTGCATCACATCAGGCCACTAAGATTGATCCTTTGCCTATCTCGTATAAAATACCAAGAGATAACGAAAATAGTCCTGTCATGCCTCCTAAGATCAAAAAAGTTTATAAAGCTAATGTGAAGGTGGTGGAAAAACCTTCCATGGTTCCTTCCTATCCTCCCCTTAGGGATGAAAAGAAACCTATGGTTGATAAACTAGCTCCAACACAAACACAACCTGAAAATTATACTAAAAGAAATAGAAATGCTTGAGATCATAGGCATAGATGTCATTCTCTTGATCAAAGGTTAAATGAAGAAAATAGCAAAGAAAATATAAATCCAAAATTGACTAAAGAAATACATGATCAGTCTCCCCCTTAACCACAAAAACAAGATCCTATACCACAATAGGAGTTAAATCCTTCTTTGGACATTATCATTCAACCTCCCATTGTGATTAACTTAGATGATGTTGATGAGGCTGCCAAAATTGATGAAGAAGTGCATAATGAATTGAATGCATTTTGGTCCTCTTCTATGAGCTTAAATGATAATTCTCCTAAGAAGAGTGTTGAACTTGGTGATGACCTTGGTTTGAAACTTGTTATTGTCCCTTTGGCTAGTTGTCTACCTTTTATATATGATTAACATGAATAGGATGTTGACGACCTATTATAGGCTGACTCGCATGTTCCTTACTAGTATTTTGCATTATTTTCTTTGTCATGTTTTTTGTGTGATTACATGTGAGTATTGTGATCCATTGTGTTGTTTTGTTTGATGTATCTCTCTCTTTGTGATATTCCTCTATTTGTATCTACATTATTCTCTATGGCATAAACCTTTATATTTTTCATTTGTCTTTTGTTTTCCTTTTATGGATGATGCAAGGCATCGAGCCATTCATGTCTCTTCTATGTTGACAAAAAAAAAAAATTGTTATCTTTTTCATTTGTCTTGTGTTTTCCTTTTGGGGATGACACAAGGTTTTGAGACATTCACATCCCTTCCATGTTGACCTGAAAGGTTTTTCTTTATTTTCTCTCTCTTTGTATCATTCTTCTTGTTCCATGAGTATTTTGGGAGTGATGAAAGATCTAATCTCTCTAAAAATATTGCAGCAAGAACATACTAACCCCAAATCCATGGATCCCTCATGTGTTTGGAGTTTCAATTTGGGGGCAACACCTTCCTTTTTCATGACGTAGCTTTATTTGGAAAAGTATGACTTGGAATAGGGATTTCCAAATAAGCTCTCATTTCCTTTTTATTTGTTAGCATTGATCAGTTTCTACTTTAAATTAATTGCTCATAGCATTGTGTTTAGCAATTTCTTTGAAATGGGGGCATACATTGGCATTATCCTTTTGTGTTTCATGTTTCATTGCGGATTCTTCTTACTTCATCTTTTTCTTTGTGGTGGCATTGGGTGTGATGTCCTTTAGGAACATGATCTCTCTTAGTATATTATATTCCTCTTAGTGGCTTGATTAGACACATTGAATCCCCTAAGTTGTGAATCTTTTATTGTTCAATTGGTCCTCTCTTGGAAACATTAGGCACAATGTTCCCTAAGTTAAGACCTTACATCAACTAAGTAGAAAATCCTTTGAATGTACCTTACACTATCTGTTTCATTTACAATATCTATTAGTTGTCAAAGTTGTCAACTTACTTGCAAGATCTTGGAAAGTCACCTATAGGTTTCAATTCACTGATTCGAACTCAAAGATTTGAAAGGACAGAAATGACAAGAAAGCATTAGAGGATACCATAATTTTAGAGAAACCCTAATGTTGGGATTAAATTTCCATTTGTGGCATATGAGTCATAGTATACCTATTTTCAGACTTTTTCTATAGATCCTGATTTAGTAGTTTGAGATTTCGGTTCCAGCCCAAAACCCTAAATTGGGACTAAATCACCCCTACTAGCCTATGAGTCCCAATTTGAATCAAAAAATAGTATTTCCAAGATTTCAAGCCTTCATTCAAGCCTCTTAATTTTATACCTATGCACCTCAACACTTTCTTAGTCTTTTATTTTGCATTTTTGTTTCATAATTTGGGTCATTTAGTTAGTTTTGCATCTCTTTTACATTCCTTGTCTTTCCAATCCCTAGCTTGGTGGTGAAACCCTCTTTTTTCTTTAATCACACCTTAGGATACCTTATTGCAGATCTTTATCCCCCATCCTATCATTGGATTGAGATATCTAGGGTTTCCTTGAATGAAAAATGTAGGAAATTAGTTGTTTTATCTCCCAAACATAGAGCGATAATTTTCAACCTTTTAGATACAAGCACTTTACTCACCAAACCTATTCAATACTATACTTTTATTGTGTATATTGGTGATATGATACTCACTAAATTCACTAACTTGCACTCAACATCATTCATTTAATTTATATAGTCCCATATCCCTGCAATCACCTCATTACAATGTTCTTCAACGCAACCCTAGAAACCACTAAAAGAAGCATGTCTTCAAGATAAATTGGCATGAGTACCTTTTTTAAATAAATTTATTTCTTCCTTCACTTTTCACACATGCACAATAACGAAAACCCCAACTCATATGTACTAGGTCTAAAATGATATCATAACATGTAACATGAACTAGCTTTAGCTTGTTTAATGATACATAACTTTAAATATTGTGTAACATGCACTATCACAGCATGTTTGAAGGAAATTTATTTATTGATTTTAGAGGCACAAATCTCCAAGGTGTATGGAAGGAAAGTCCATGTAATAAAAATTAGTACAAACCAAAAAAGATGTAGTGGTCTTTGCATTAGAGTTGTGAAAATTAGAACATACTCAAATGTTCTTAACAACTCTAATAGTTGTACCAGGGGCCATGTTTAACAAACCAAATGTAATTGATAAATTTTCACTATGGTGGCAGATAAATGATTTTTTTTATTCTATTCCATAACATTAAGTAAAAGTCTTAAATCTATAAATAACATGTTTCCTTCATTTTCCAAGCCAATTTATCCAATTCAACTGCATGGTACTTTCCTTTTTCAATAAAATTTTATGCAATAGATTTCAGATATTCAAATTCTAGTGTTACCCATGTCTGTGTAGCCCCAGATTCTGTGGTGTCAGCTCCTTTTCAGTAGTTTTTGGGTCTGAAATATGTCGATCCACTATAATCAATCACTAACAGTTGATGTTGTTTGAACCCTATTTGTGGCAATCTAATCCCCCAATAGAGCTTCCAGTGGTACATAATGTTATCTACTTTTTTATTTTCTCAATTTAACTTGTTTTTATAATTCATTATTTTTTGACTTTGGGATTTGATTTAGCTAATTAAATCTTTGAGACTTCTTGCTTTTGTTCTATAAAAAATTCCAGTATTATATCATTCTACATGAGATGCACTAGGAACGACCAATTAAAATTGACATTTCAATATTAATTTCTCAAATGAATATGTGAAAAACAAAAATTACTACTTATGAAATATGAGTTATTTTCCATGGTAGATTTTGACTCTATGAATAGTGATAAGATCTTATTTTTGTTAAACCCTAAAACTTACATCAAAATCTATGGAGGTTTTCCATGTTAAACCTTATTAGACAACGTAAAAAAGAAGTTTTTTTTTTCAAGTCAAAAGATAATAACTCAATTAAATGGTTTGTGAAGATAATATGAACGAGTTTCATGATAGTCACAAGGGTGGTCATAGGTATGTGATGTTTCATTGAGGACTCAAAAAATATTTCTCTCATGAAAAATAGTGAATCAAAAATATGAAGGTAGTGTATAATCACATGTCAAACCAAATGACATAGAGTAGTATGAAAAGCATTTCATGGTAATGTTGATTAAAGAGTGGTGTCTCGAAGAGATTTAATGAATTTTTTGTAAATATAAGTGAATCCTAAGATTATCATGAACAAGAGCATATTCTTTTGCATAGGAGTATGTAAGTGATTTCTATCTCCATATTGTGAGTGTGATTAGAAGGTAGTACATAAGGCTTTTTATGAGATATTATCTTGAATTAGGCCTTAAGGTTTTGTGTCATGGAAATGTTGCAGATGATAGTTATAAGTTAGAGATTGTATGACAAGTGTGCATGAAGGATAGATGAAAAATAATCCATAGGTCACAAGATAGCCTACACAATCACACTTACAATCATGATAAAAGTGTTAAGTATCTTGGTTTAAAATTTCAAGATGCTAATGGATGAGTTACAACCTATGGAAAATATAAAAGAGGACAGTACAAACAAACTTAAAAAGTAGTCTACAAGTATATGGTTGGTGATAAAAGACAATGTAAGAGACTGTTAGAGCATGTCAAGTTAGAGTAGAGTATTAAGTAAATCCAAGGGTCTTAGGTTATTTCCTAGAGTTTGTGATACCTATCACATCCCACATGACGTTGTGCTTTTGTTTCTTTTTTGTTTTTTTCTCATCATTTTTCTCCTGCAAATGCAAATGAGATTAATGTTGGAGAAAGTGAGTTGTAATTGAATTGTAATTAAGAGTTTACCAAAAAAAAATTCTACTAGATCTTAGCATATTAACCACAATTACCTATCCTTTAAGCTATTCCAAAAAAAATTCTACCCCAAATGTTTATATTTCAATGGTAGAGGTTTTGTTTAATTAATTGATATGAAAATCAATTAAAAGCCTACAATACCTGGGAAAGATCTATTGATAAAATATATTTTGGCCTCCTTGATAGAAAATTTGTATTTCCAGATAGTCAGAAAACTTTCTGCTCTCTTCAATCTTGATCATCAAATTGTAACCGAGGTATTTGGAAGATACTCAACATTTTCAATTTAAAAAAATTGAAATGGGGCCCATCAGTTTTTAATCATACTACTATACATTATATTGATCTTTCATGAATTAATATGCTAACCAAAATCAAACCCACCCTTTGTATTCTATTTCCACCACTCCCGGTGATATTAATTGC